>JAWDJX010000042.1:19669-257964 GCA_033117895.1 Extremus antarcticus | reverse complement strand
TACTTACTCTACTAGGAAGGCGATTCCTTCCCTAAAGCGTCGTAACTTTTCCTATCCGCTTTCCTTTAGTTAACGTTGTTACTCCTAAGTTTCTTTATTGTCCGATATAGGAGTCGTCCCCTTAAGTACGTTGATTTCTATAGTAGGTTTGTGTTTTGGAAGCTAGGGGTATATAGCCTTCTTAAGCCGCTCGTACTCCTCCTTCTCTAAATCCGTTATAGGCTATCCGGATCGATCTATTTCTTCTAGTTGATCGAAGTCCTTAGATACCTATTAGTTCTTTCCTAATCCTATATACTACCTAAAGGGCGGGCATTAGCGATAGATAGCGTAGTTTAGCTTCGCGATCTATAGCTCCGTAAGATTGTTATACCCTCCTCGATTATATATCGAGGTTATAGCTATGTCGTGAGCCTTATTAGTCGGAGGCTTATTTTCCGTTCTAATTATAGCGTTAATCTACTACTATAGCCGCACCTTTAGTCTACGATAGTTACGTACATAATGTCCTTTCTTGTAATAGTTATAGTACTCGTTAGTTTTTCCGTCTTTCTTACCCTAAGGCTTTCCTTTACCTCTAGCTTTCCCGAATAGTCCTCTCTTAGGTACTCGTTAAGTAGCGTCGATTTCTATAGCGTTAGGGTCGCGTCGTTTGTTCCCTCTAGACTAGCTAGTCGGAACATAGCTAGTACGTCCGCGTCCTTAACCTATGTGTCGTTTTTCTATAGCTCTCTCGTAGAGACGATCGTCGATATCGATTAACGATTTAATAAGCGTGTCTAAGTTCGTTGTTTCGTTCTTTCCCGTACGTACTAGTTCGTCCTTTACGTTATCCTTAAGACCTTTATAGTATATAACGTATAAGGCGTTATTGTCCTACTTAGTCTTATCGGAATACTCCTTGAACTTAGCCGTATACTAGGATACTAATGTTCGCTAAACGATATCCTATACGATACGAATTACAACCTTCTTTTCGTTACTAAATCCGTAAATCGTTTTTATCTTATCGTAGAACCTAACGAAGTTGGAAAAGATTCTACTCTCGTTCTTCTAGTGTATAATAAAGTCCTTAGTTCTTAGTCTTATCTAGTACTAAGCCTCCCCTTAGAGATATATCGTCGCGATAAGACATCTCTTCTTATAGGAAGTAACCCCGTCTAACTCAAAGTAGAGTAAGAGTTAGTTAATCTAGTCGTCTAGCTTATTACGGTCTCTATAGAAGAAGTCTACCTTGGTTTTACTATTAGTCCTACGATTAGTCGTCGGAGCTACACTTTCGTCTCTATAGCCTAAGCCTCGTATACTACTAGTAGTACTCATTCTAAGGGTGTTCAAAGTGTTACGATCCTATAAGTAGTATTACGTAAGTACTTCTTTAAAGAGTAGGTAGTAGTAGGTGTTTAGGTAAGATAACTCGAATGTACTATAAATAGTTATAGACCTTTTAGTAAGATTATAATATAAGTTAAACATAAGTATATTAAAGACATCCTTAGTTCCTATATACTAAATGAGTGTTACTAGCTTACTAGACTCGCGACGAGCTAGTCGAGTAGTACTTACTATCTCGCTATCGAGTAGTCGAGTAGTATTACGTAGCTCCTACATTGTCTTACTCGCTTAGTGTCGAGATATATACGTACCTATACGCTTTTCCTCTAATTACCTATGTTCTAGTATCTACCCGTAACATATATCCTCTCTAAAGTTATACGGATATTTACTAATTAGCTCTAGAGACTACTTCTTTACTATCGTTAAGGACCTTAATCCTATTAGGGTATATAATCGACGTTATTACCTTAAATATCGCTATAGCGAGTATATTACGCCTAGACCTAACTTTTACTAGTCCCTTAATACCTATTATAAGCTCGAAACCTTTAGAATTTAGGTCTACGCTACTATTAATATATATTTACGTAATGTTATCTAGACGTACGTTAGAGTATTATCCTATATAATAATATCTATCTTCTCTTAGCTAGTTAATACCCTTAAAGAGATATAGATTATTCTAAGCTTTATCTACTTAGATAAGGGTAAGGAGACGCTTCTAGTAGTAGATACTATATATAAGCTAGCCTTACTTAGCCGCGACGAGTATTACATATTCTAAGACGTATAGTACTTCGGTACTAGTACCCTTAATATCTATATTAAGTTATAGTAGGGGCAAATATCCTATAGCTAAATTTAGGCTTAGTTAGTAAGAGACCTACGCTCTACTTCTACTATAATTTAACGGCCTCGTACTACTATATAAAAGCTATACAATTATATTCGCTAACCCTCTTTAGCGTTTCTTCCTTAAACTCCTCTATACTAGCGTATATTACCTAGATAGCTAAGCTAACTAGATTACCTTTAAGTATATCTATATTCCGATTATCCGCGTATAGATAGTTTACTTTACGCGCTTATAGAATATATACTATATTTAGAAGTAGCTAAACTATCCCTATAGTATTATAGGTAAGCCGCTAGAACTTTATTACTTTTTAGATAAAGACGATTATAGAAGGCTAATTAATAAGGACTTTATAGAGTAACTTTATAATAGCGTTATAGAATAGGGTTTATATAGATTATCCCCCCTACGTTTAAGTACGCTACTAACTCCTAACTATAGATATTAAGGAGTTCCTTCTAGCTAGAACGTTTAAATTCTATAGATTAAAGCTTAAGATATAGAGGTTTACTAATAGCTAGCCTTCTTATACGAGCTTTATATAGGAGGTAGAGTAGTATAAGTATAAGGTTGCTTATCTACTACTACGGTAGTATACTACTTAAGCAATTCGGCGAGGCGAGACGCTTAATAAGACGCCCCTACTAACTAGTAGCCGTAGGTAGTAACTTACTATTAACGAGAAGATAAATTCGCTATATAATAGGTATAAAAGCGAATTAGTAAACCTTATATATAAGGTTAAGCTTCCTACTAATAGTCTAGACCCTTTAGCTAATATTAAGGATTTTAAGCTAGAGCTAGAGGATAATTAATCGCTACTTAACTAACTATATCTTCTATCTATAGTTTTACTAAGCTATATAAATAGTTTTCTTAAACTATATCTTCTTTAACTATACTTAAAACCTCTAAGTACTAGGACTATAATTACCCTTCTAACCTAGAGATCTACTATACTCTTATATTTAATAACTAGATCTAGTATAGCTACTACGATAAAAAGAACCTAATACTACTAAAATACCTTATATAGTTTATACGAAGTAAACCGTATAAACTAAGAACCCTATAGGCTATTAATCTTACGATATCCGATAATAAGGCTAATAATATTCTAAAGGGCTTAAGCCTCGATACTAATCTTAAGATTAATAGAGTCCTTAGTAATTATATAGTTACTAACTCTACTATTAAGTAATAGGGCGGGATTAATAGAGTAAAGATAGAACGACTTACTAATACTCGTAATACTAGAAGTATACTAATCTTATAAGACCGTTAGAGCGCTAAGGCTCGCGTAGTAGTAGCTTCGAAGGAAACTAGATTACTTAAGTAGTTTAAACTTAGGGTATAATGTACTTTGCTATAGTAGTCCTTACCTAATAGTAGTAAGAAAGGGTATAAGCGCTAGGAATACTATAAACTTAGTAAGTATACCTTAACTATATAGTAGTAGTCTAATATATAGCTTACCGCGCTATATAACGCTAATATATTATCTATAACTAGGTTAATCCTATTAGATTATAGTACTAGATATAAGAGTCGATAATAAGGCTACCCTTATAAGGACTCTAGTAGGGTAGACTAGTAACGAGTAATATACTAACGACGAGCTTAACGAAGAATTATATATATCGTAGTAGTTTAATATAAAGGATAGGCCTACTCGTATTATACCTATATTAGTAGTAAGAGATACGACTTTAGAAGTAATACTCCGTTTAAAGAAGTCTAATACTATAGAGCTAAGTATATCGTCGGACCTATAGATCTACCTTATATAACCTTTATAGCCTATATAGCCTATATAACCTAAGGACCTTAGCTACGAAGAAGAACTAGATACCGCTAATACTACTATCGCCGCTACTATAGCTAAGTTCGACTAAGGTAGTAATAATAAGCCTAAGTTAATTAAAAAGGAAAAACTAGCGCTATAGGTAAAGGTAGAGCTAGCTACTCTTAAGTAGGAGAAGGGTATAGTAAGCTATATAATACTATAACTTCTTTACTATACTAATCTAGTTATAGAAGATAAAGGTTTTTAACTTTAAAGTAAAGCGAGAAATTGAGGAGGACTCTAAAGCTAGTCTCTTATAGGAGGAGGACGACTTTAGTAATAGCCTTCTAGTAGATCTATAAGTATATTCTATTATTATATAGCTCTTATTACTCTCTCTTATCTCTTATAGGCTAATAGGCTATAGACGCCCTTATAGACTTAGTCTTATTATAAGTATAACCTCTTATAATTAACTATATTACTAAAATAGCCTACGCTATAGTATAAGTAGGATAAGACGCTTAGAGGAGGTTTAATTAATATTATATAGAAGGATAGTAATACTAGAAGTAAGCAATTTAGTACTATACCTACTAAAAGTATACGTAATAGGAAAAAGAAGAGGTAGTATTTAAGTTTTATCTTAACTTAAACGTATAGATTATAACGACGTATATAGCTACTTCTTATAGAATAGATACGAGTTATCGCTATATAATAGACACTCTACTACTCCTTTTGATCTAGTATCACGCTAG
The DNA here is from genome assembly GCA_033117895.1 of Extremus antarcticus. NCBI lineage: Eukaryota > Fungi > Ascomycota > Dothideomycetes > Mycosphaerellales > Extremaceae > Extremus > Extremus antarcticus. Next base: position 253,223 of record JAWDJX010000042.1, on the reverse strand, counting down.
TGACTTAGAGTATATAATCCTTACGTTATAGAGCCAATTACATTCACTTTAAATTCCATATCCTTTTGGGTCGACTTAGTCCGCCGTAGGCAGCGAGGTCGGCTCTCGCCCCCATAGCTGGCCCTATCGGGCAACTCACGTGGCGTATAATCAATCTGGTGAATGCAACCTCGACTCTCCATCGGTACCACCCTTCACGCCCTCAGTGCAGCCAATCCAGTCCGGTAGAAGCTCGCGAGCAAAGCGTCGCAACAAGACCTGGCTCTGGCTCCGGCATACCTTGCATTCGAGGACCCTCCACAGCCACTCGTGCCCAAATCGGTTTCTCTGGCTCCATGACCGGGACCTCTGAGCGGAGCCTCGCATTGCTGCGATCGTCACGTCTGCCAAACATGCACGAGGTTGCGTGCCGATGAAACGTTCCTTTTGCTCCACGCTGCCACGGGCCGGCACCTTATACGACTTGTCTTCTTGCGCTGCTGCTACTCTGCCCTGTACGGCACCGTAGCATAACGTACAATCCTGTGGGCTGTTTGCTTACTGGGGCCTGACGTGTTGTGTGAACATGATATCCACCAACGGGCTGACTGCTCCGTACGCCGACTGGAATCCTTACGTTGCATTGTATATACCGATCCCGATTGGGCTCGACATCGCTGGTGCTCTTGGAGGCTGAGTGAGGAAACATACGCGCTGACACGGTTTGCTTGCTTCTGGGATACTGTGGGAAAGCTTGTTTGTTACCTACTGCTTGCGATCAGTTTGTCCAGACACCGAAAAAACGATCTTCGGAACAGCAATCACTACGAATTCAAATCTTGGGTCTCAAGGAATACTGAACAAATGACCTCCCTCGTCCGCTACTGCCTCTCCCTTCTCTACGACTTCTGGGAACGTTCTCGGCTGGAAAAAGCAATGAGTGTGATCCTCCCGGCTTTATTCCAGGTCGTGCCGCCTTCATACTCACGCAAACGAAGGCGCAGTCGCAGTGATCATGTAGCGGAGCAGAGAACGGTGAAGAGCATGGAAGGCCTTGCGGCACAGGTCAAGGCGCTGTTCGAGGCGCCGGTGCAAGCGAAGAGGTTGCTGGAGATGTCAGTGCGATTGCAGGAGGAATACAGGGAGAAGTTGCGAGCTTCGGAGATATCTATGTTACCATCGTTTCAACACACCCTGCCAACTGGGAATGAACGGGGTGACTATTTGGCATTGGACGTTGGAGGGTCCACATTTCGTGCGGCATTGATACGGCTTGCTGGGAAGGACGGAGCTGGAGATGGACTGCAAGTGCGTCGGATAAGGAGTTTCGTGATCGACGAGGACATCCGGCGACTGCAAGGTCGGAAGTTCTTCGACTGGATGGCGAGTAAGATTAGCGAGATGCTGGCGGAGTACAACCACATCAACGGCACTACGGACGCGCGACTGAAGATGGGCATGGCGTGGTCGTTTCCGGTTGAACAGACATCGCCATCGACGGGCAAACTGCTCAGAATGGGCAAAGGGTTCGCAGCTGGCCACGGAGTGGAAGGCGAGGATTTGGATGATCTCGTGTTGGAAGCATGTCGGGCACGAGGACTCAACGTCGAGCTTTCGGCGATTGTGAACGACGGAGCGGCGACTCTATTATCACAAGCCTACCGCGACCCTGCAACACGGATGTCGCTGATATTGGGCACTGGTATGAACGCAGCTGTATTCTTGCCTGTGAGCGCTTTGGGCAAAGAGAAGTTCGGTGCTCGCGAACAGGGCTGGTTTGAGGCAGCGGAGCGTGTAGTCGTTAATACGGAGATCAGCATGTTCGGCAAAAATGTCCTGCCGACAACGAAATGGGACGATCTCCTTAACGCTCACCATCGACTACCCGACTATCAACCCTTGGAGTACTTGATAACTGGCCGCTACCTGGGAGAGATTGTGCGCCTCATCATGCTCGAAGCCGTCTCCACAGCCGGCCTGTTCGATGGCTCAATACCGGAGCGTCTAGACGAACCCTACGCCTTCGAAACTCGCACACTTGCCCACTTTGAACAGGATAACAGCTCCGACCTCGCGACTGCCAGCGCTGCTTTCACCTCAGCACATCCCATGGAGTCAACACCAAAAGTTCGAGAGCTCGAGTTTATTCGCTCTGCTGCTCGAGTTGCCTCCAATCGCGCCGCTGCATACCTCGCCACGGCACTTCACGCACTATGGGCTGTCCGCACCAGCGCGGAGAGCTTGCAACCTGGCGAAGCGAGCCACGTTACCATCGCATGCGACGGGTCGATGATAGAGAAGTATCCCGACTTTCGCGAACGAACGCAACGGTACCTTGACGAGCTCTGCATCTTGTCAGGCGCATGCAAAGGCGCTGTTACTCTGGACATGACACCCGAGAGCTCGTTGTTCGGGGCTGCGGTTGCGGTCAGCTGTATGGATCATGGCGACAGCTGATCATCACATCTGCCTGCATGGTACGTTCTAGGTTGGTCTTCGTGTACTATCAGTTGCATAGAGGGGCAAAATATGTCAGGTTACATCCACGCTACAAATGCGAATTGACGGATTAAAGTGGTTGGCGCTCGGGGTCCGTTACAATGGAGGGCGGGTCATCATGTATAGGGTGGATTGGGTCCAGCGTAGAAGCAGACGGTCGATCGAACGGATCCGGCTATTGCATTGAAGGCGCAAGCGGGAGCCATTAAGTGGGATAAGCTACGTGTAGGGTAGCATCGCAGGTCAAATTTAGATTACACGCCGCATCATCAGAGGGGACTGAGAAGAACTCGATGGAACCACGACCGTCTAGTTTGATAGTCTAGCTACGGGCGAGAAGATTTCGCCGTGCAACTTGAATCAGTTGATACATTTCTCAGCTAGAGATTCTTAGTTCAGCGAAGCATCGCGTCCAAGTGAAGGGCATCTGCGAGCACATTGGCAGGCCAGGCCAGCGTCGCAGTTAGGCCAAAGTCGCAGTCAGGCGAAAGCGAAAGCATGTTTTACGTGCTGCTGACAAGTAGCGAAGGTTGCCTGGGCCAGTGGAACCGTGCTTCACGCAACCCGAGCAAGCTCTGTACGAGTCTGGGTCACCACCCTCGAACCCAGATGTCCGCGGGCATAAGATATCTGCTCGTATTGTTTGCTGCTGCCTTCGCACGACGTAGGGTCGTAGCTAGGAAAACCTGATGACCACGATCTCCTTTTGGGTTCGTGAACTTCAGGTCGAAGTGAACGGACTGCTCTATCCGTCTTCCAGATGGCAGACACCGCTCGGTGCATATGCATCCTTCGTTGATGTATTCCTGAAAGCGTTGTTTCACACCACCTAGGAGCAGGGAGCCTTGCGTATGTATCAACCCGATCCACCAGGAACACGGCCCTAAGTGACGTCTTCCACAAAGTACCGCTTACTCCGGGCACTCTTCGCCATCGTCTTTGGATCTCTAGGATCGGTGGGAAGCTTGGTATGGTGGACCACATGCGGCCTGTACACAGCATCCACCGGGGGCATCCAGTCATCCAGACCAAGTGGGAAATACTCGTACAACAAGTCAGCGCTCTCGTCGGGGCTGTTTATGGTGTGAATAGAAAACGACGGAGGCCGTGGTGGGAGGTGTATCCTCTTCGCTGGCGGCCCATCAGAGGGACTGCTAGTACTCCGCGGATGTGGTGTCTCGTCTTCGACAAGTGAAAGACTGATCGGAGCCGGAGGCGGCGGCGGAGGCTTCATCGCCCGCGACAGCTCAGGCGAGGACTCGGCGTACACATTGTCGATCTGGTGTGGACCGACTTCAGGCGGAATTGCAGTCATTGCGCCGGGTTGCGCTTGACTTATGGCGCTCCAGTCAAGGAAGTCCAGTGATATGCCGCCGTTCGGCGCTTCGAAATATGATTGCATGGGAGGCTGTGCCTGGTCTTCCGCCTTGATCGGAGCTGAGGTCGGCCCGTTCTCTGGTATCTTGCTCATACCAGCACCCGCAGAGTCATTAGACGTGCTTCGAGCGATGTTAGAAGACTTGCGCATGTGGCTACCACCGTTCAATGGCAGGTCCTTGCGCGACTGGAAGTTCCTCGGGCTTCGTCCGCGCACAATGATCGCCCCCGAGAATACCTCGCATATGGGTATCTTGCCGCCGGTAGCCAATGTTGCAACAACTCTCAGCCGCACCACAAAGTGCTGCTGGAGTTCTTTTCGCCGCCCATTATTTGCTGTGGCGATTCGGAACTGAAGTCTTTTCCATTGGAACGGAAATGTGGCAAAATCAGAGTCCAATTCCTGCACATTCATGAGATCTAGTGGTATGGAAGGCGGTTCTCTTTCCACCTTGTCCTCAGGTACTGCAGCCGTTGGGTTTACAGGCGTCTTCCATGGCACCGATATTATCTTCACCGGGTTGAGCTCTGTAGATTCTGTCGCGCTAATCACAAGTTCCTGGCCAAGGATGGGGATCTGCTCGCCTTGCTCTGTCAAGATGTATCGTAATGATCGTGGCATTGTTATTTCTCCAGTAATCTGGAACAGATTACGTCTATAGCATGTCAGCTCGCTGGGTGGAGCTTGTGCATTCTCCGTCGATGCCCACGGCGACTCTGCGAGGAAGAACATCCCATGCAGCTGTGCTGACAGCGATATAGCTGTTCTTCGGTATGTATAATCCAACAATGTGTGGTCGAAGTGTGGGAGGGAGAAGCTCAACAGTTTGTTATCGCGATCGATTGAAGGTGTTTCGGGGTCGGGTTGGTCGGCGCTGATGTTCGGATCGAAGGTACTGACCACGTCTGAGAATGGATCCTCGTATGTGCTTGGAAATCGTTTGAGCTGAGGTGGTGGTTGCGAATGTAGACTGTGAAGGTTCATATCCTCACTCCTGCGCATATCTATGTCAGCAAGAGGCCTATATTCGGTAATGGTCTAGCATACCCTGCATAGCCGTATGTCGAATGGTGGTCAGGCATTTCCATGGGCATCATCATGTCGTGGAAAGGGTCGTTGCCGCTTGTCGTTGGGTGTGCAATCTGAGTGGAGAAGTATGTCATAGTGGCCGGGTCGAAGCCTCCCAAGTTGTCCATCTTTGCGAGCTTGTGGTCGTTGCTCGAGTCCACACACAGATAGCTGGTCGTCGTCGCTTATCTCGCATCGGGTCTCCTGGCCCGCGACAGCTCCAAGGTCGATTATGTCGTCGTGCGGTCGCTTTGCACTCCTATCTAGGGTCGGGGTATTTTCAATGGTCCCTGAGTCGCACCCTTCACACCCGTTGCGCAGGATCCTTCCACGGCAGCAGTCTTGCAGCTCGTGCGACCAGATCACCACCTACAATCGTCTCCGTGCATATGCGATAACGCAAGGAACTTGAGTGCGACCATTGCCAATGTCGAAGCAGGTTCCCAAGTCTTCGTATGGCAGAGTTCGAGGGTTAAGCCGAGACGGCTGACAGCAACCTTTCCAGGTCCAACAGCGGATCGTCACCCTCCGTGGACCTTATCGGGGTGGAGCCGGGCACGTGCTAAACGTATTCAGGAAACGCGAGCCTTATCCTAGACGGGTGGCGTAATAGAGCGGAGAAGGTTCGTGGTTGGTTTCGAGCACATTGTGATGGTTACAAAGGACTGAAAGAAGGGGTGCGTACGCGGAGGTGGATCTCCGTGTCTACAAGCTGGTCTGAACGCACAATTGTCGTTGGTAGTAGTGTAATGCATCGCAGAAGATATAAGTGTCGTCGAGATTAGACCGCGGCCCCAGGTTCTCATCCCACGCTCGGAAGTTGACCTTCCCGTACGCACGTGACTGTAGAGGTAGATCAGTTGAAAATCCTTGCTGCAGATGACATCCAACCAGGCACGATCGCGGCCGCTCCGTGGTAGATCACGACGGCGGGATCATCGTCCAAGTAGCAGCATCGCAAGAAACCTCCTCAAAAGTGTGCAGCACTGTGAATCCCATCGTGCTGAGACCGTCAAAGTTGCCATCTCCGTCCATCTAATTACGGCATGTTAGCTCCATACAATGAACGCGGGACCTGAAGATACTCACATAATCCAGAATACAAACATTACAGCCCTGCTGCTTGATCTGCCGCATGCCGAGTAAGATCAGACCCTGCAGTAGCGTAGAGTACTCCCCAGCCGACGGACTTATTACAGGCGAGGAGATCCCACCGGCAAGCTCGCCGATGTTCTTCATTGTCGGCACGTACGAGGCGAGGCGGGATTGCATGTTGTAGAGCACAACTGTGCCGAGTATGGCGCCATCCTCCGGTCTTTTGGCTCGTATGATTCCACACGCAGAAGGATCCGCCAACGCCATCTTGTAGACAGCCGGTAGTCCCTGGCGGTTGTTCGTCTTGATGTGATCCAGCACCGGTCCAGCATAGTCCCAGCCGTACACGAGGTCGAAGTCTGCACCAGCGCTTTGCAGACTCTTCGCCATGCCTTCAGGAGGCGACCAAGTGGATAGATTCCTTGCAACCATACTGCAGACGGAGCGGGAGAGGGCGGTGTTCCAGCCTAGATTGGCGAACCATGATCGGAGACGTTTGCGTTCTCCGCCATGCCCGGTCGGGATACCAAGATATATGCTTGGTAGCCTCGAGCCGAGCTGGAATCGCTTTGCGCCTTCTCGCTGCAGAAGAGTCCGGATAGCGCGATTGTGAAGTGAGTGGCCGATTGAAAGCTTTCTTCGACCAGGGTCGACAAATATGGCACCGATGACACCAACACCAGTGATCTTGAAGAAGTAGGTTGAGCAGAACCCGTAAAGAGCCTGTGTGCTGCTGTTCCGCACCACAAAATGTGATTCGAGGACATCTGCGTTACGGAGCATGAATGAATTCGAGGTTGCGCTGGATAGTTCAGAGTGGAGGCCAGGTGTGTTGCATTCCACGCAGGATTTGAGGAGGTTATCCAGACCAAACGAATCGCGCTCCTCGTTGAACGTCTCGACTAGCCAGTGCTGTTTTGATTGCGAGAGCTTTTGACTCTGGCTGATGGTTCCAGGTAGTGCTCCTGCGGGTGCAAATTCACCATATAGCACCTTCACTAAGGAGGTCAACGCGGTCTCGGTGAAGTCGTATGTGCAAACATATGTCCCGATGCTCTGATCCATGGCAAAGTCGTACGGTGAGCTTACGGACACCACAACGAGTGGCTTTTCTCGCTTCTCTCCACCTGATGAGTATTGCATGTTGCAAATCATCGAGACGTGTTTCGTGAAGCCATGCTGATACAGATTGCGGTTGGCGTCGGCGGTCACAATGATGATGGCGCTGGCACGATTGATCAAGTTCTCGTGCTGTGGTCGGACGCCGTTGGCAGTGTAAGAGGTGTGCAGTACTCGACCACTTCTTTGTCTCGCGAGAGATCGGCCCAGCTCTCGGAACACGCGCTCGCCGCTCATTACGGAAGCACTTCGCTCCCATATGTGAGGCTCGGGAGAGTCATTGGATGCTTGCTCAGTCAAAGCCTGTGATGCGGCCGATGCTGCTAAGGGCTTGACCAGAGGGGTCAATAGTAATAATTCGTCCTCGGGTTCCATGATGTTCGTCAAGGGTAGTAAGCGGTTCTTGTCCCTTACAACTGTAATCGATGAGTTGTATGCCTTCGTAGACAGAGTTGTATGTGATGGCTGCAGCTGTGATAGCAAGCTGAGCCCAGGCGGATTCAAAGCTTTTTCCCAGGTAGTGCACTTCGCCTTCAGCTTCAGCACACGTTTCAACGACGTCTTGATGCGCTCTTTCGTGATCATCGTATTCTCCAGGCCAAGTCGAAAGCCTTCTATAGCTTCTTGCTGGTGCTGAAACGAACGGCACAGAAGCACAACGTCGCAACCTGCATTGATGGCCATGACAGTACCGCCACCAACCCCGATGTTGTGGCTTAGTGCCTCCATCTCGAGACAATCTGAGATGGTTACACCTTCGAAGTGCAGATCGTTTCGAAGTAAATCGTTCACGACCTGTTCTGACAGGCAGGCATGCATGACGTTCAGTCCAGCGGAGGACATAGCGCATCCGCCGACCATCATCGCATCTATGCCCTCCCGAATGCCGTTGCGGAAAGGTACGAGCGCATTTAAGCTCAAGGACTCCAAGCTCTCGGTGATAGTCGGGACGTCCAGAGCACTGCCTAGGAATTCCAAGCTACCATATGATGGGAAGTGCTTGCCCATAGTAGCCAGGCCTGCATCCTTGAAACCTTTCATGAAGGCTATGCCATAGGCCGAAACTTCTTGAGGGTCATCGCCAAACGTCCGTACTCCAAGTGGCTGATTTCGGGCATTCGTCAACACATCAAGACAGGGGCCCATCATGAGGTTGATACCGCAGGCCGCAATCTCCTCTGCCGTGGCTTTCGCAACCTCGTAGGCAAGCTCCTTGGATCCTGTGGCTGCGAGTCCCATAGCAGAAGGATACTGTCGAATGTAGATCTCGTCGAACAAGCTGTTCACGCCTCCATTCTCCTGGTCGAGGCCGATGGCCAAGGGTACTGGGTGTCCAGCATCGTGTGCTATCTGCTGAAGTTCTAGGACCAGCTGCGTTGTCTGCTCGGCGGCTGGACATCGTAAGTCATCATCGATTCGCATAAGAAGCACATATCTTACACTTCAAGTTCTTGGCGGTCAACAAGATAGAGCCTATGTGGTGCTCTGATATCAACTTGCGTATCTGTGGAGTTACCGTCGAACCCTCGAAGCCCATCTACCTCCATCGTAAATAAGCTTCATATATCCAATCGGGTATGAAAACAGCTACGGACCATAAAGAGCTGCCCTAGAGTCCTGCATATTGACCATTAGCCACTGAGCCGCAGAGACAACCTTCTGAGCTTAATCTTACTTGTTCATATCGTCCCAAACGGGATCACTAGCGCTCGCCATGCTGTCGTTGAACACGTGCAGCTAGCACGGCACAGTTGCAGCAGTCTAGTAAGGTGACTTCAGGGTGGAGTTGACTCCTGCTAGCATCACACTGGATGACAGGGACGGTCGCGTTGCGGCTGACCCGCGCGACTTTCGGTATGCTTGCGCATCGATCTTCTCGAGCTTGCAGGCGTGTTGTATCCTTGGATCGGCCTCGAGTGTTAGTTTCGAGTGGTATGCTATTGGCAACCTCTCCTGCATGCACGTTGAACGATGGACATCCCACAGTCTCGGCACTTGCCAGCCTTTGCCGCGTTCGGAAGCGTAACCGAGCGAGCTCTCTCCAGATTTTCCACCTCAGATGCAACGCTGCCTCTCTGCCACTGCAACGCAGGCTCGTGACTAAACGATTGGGCAACTGGTCATCTATCTTGATGACCGTAACGTGCCGTAAGACGCCAGAGGGGCGTGGCCTTCGTTCTTTCCTAGAGCTGACTCAACAGGTGACGTCTGATCGCGAGCGACTCTTGACGCGTTTTTGAAGCTATCCTACCACATTCACTATCATCTCCTTCTCTATCTTTGCTTTCCTTTTCTATAATAGAGCCCTCCCTAGATCAACACCTAGCAACAATATCCAAGACTGACAGCAGCGGCCACGCACAGGCCGCAGCTATCCGCCGCGTTGGTCTTGACAATACATCCACGGCAGACATGCCTATGGCCATCTCCCCAGAGCGGCCACGAACAGGCGTCACGCGCTTCACAGGCGGCAAGCTCGTCCGAGGCAACCGCCTAGTCGAAGAAGACCTCTGGGTCAGCTCAGTCACCGGCAAGATCCTGCACAGCCAACAAGTCTTCTACGAGCACCACATCGTACCGGACGAGGTCGTAGACCTAAAAGGCAAAATACTATGTCCCGGCTTCATTGACGTACAATTCAATGGCGCCTTTGGATTCGACTTCAGCACGATCCCAGAGTCCGGAGACATGTCAACGTACCAGAAAGGTCTTAACAGACTAAACCGGCATCTTGTTCGCACGGGAGTAACGTCCTATCTACCTACACTACCTAGCCAGCAACCGGAGGTATACCACAGCGCTCTACCATACCTAGGCCCATCCGGCCTCGCCCGCAACCCCCTCTCCGGCTCCGAATCCCTCGGCGCCCACTGCGAAGGCCCCTTCATCTCGCCCTCCAAAAACGGCATCCACAGCCCTGAAGTCCTCCAGTCCGCGCCCAACGGCTTCCAAGACTTCGAAGCCTGCTACGGCGTAGACAACCTTCCCTACCTCGGCAGCGGCCTCCGCTCCCCCATCTCCATGATCACAGCCGCCCCGGAAATCGCAGGCGTGTCGGCGGCGATCCCGCAAATCGCACAACGCGGGATAAAATTCAGTATAGGACATACTGAGGCCACGTTCGAGGAAGCTACAGAGGCGATTCATGCTGGGGCGACGATGATAACGCACCTCTTTAACGCAATGCGGCCGCTTCATCATCGAAATCCTGGCCCCTTCGGCACGCTGGGGAAAGCAGCCGGTACCCACCGCCCTTACTTCGGCATAATCTCAGACGGCATCCACCTGCACCCCACCACTGTGAAAATAGCCTGGAACGCCTACCCAGAAGGTTTCATCCTCGTCACTGACGCGATGAAAACCGTCGGCTTACCAGACGGGATCTACGACTGGACGAACGGCGATCGGTGGGTCAAAAAGGGCCCGCTGTTGACGAGAGAGGGGACGGATAAGATTGCGGGGAGCTCGGCGACGTTGATCGAGTGTGTGAGTAACTTTTGGACGTGGAGCCATGCGACGATTCCGCAGGTTATTGGGGCGGTGACGACGACGCCGGCGGAGATGTTGGGGGTGCAGGGGGTGAAGGGGACGTTGGAGGCGGAGGGGGATGCGGATTTGTTGGTGTTGGATGCGAGGGAAGACAGCAATGGACTGAGGGAACTGAAAATTGAGCAGGTGTATAAGTTTGGGATGTTGGTGCATGATGAGGGGAGGAAGGATTTTGGGCTCTGAGGGACTGGTTGGGTTGGGTAGCGTTGGTGTTTGGAGTCTGGCAATTAGATTGAACTGGTACATTCTGCATGCACACATGTAAATCTAGAACACCAGATCTTGTGTACTTGTTACCTTATCTGGAGCTCTATCTATACCGTTGTGTTCAAGGATTTAAACCGGCATTAGCCGATCTCGGCGGGCATACTTTCACCTGTTTGAGCTCAGAAATGCGGCTCCCAAATCCTTACCTTCCACACGCGAGGAAGTGGATTGTGGCGATCTCGGGCGATATTATTCCCAGGTAATGGAAAGCACTCGATTCGCATAATACTCCCTCCCACTCAGCATCCTCTGAGCATGTTCTTTTTGCCCACTCTTGCGACGATTTCCTACACAACATTCCTCCGACCCTAGAACTCGACATCAACGATGCGGTCAACGAGCGCTGTTCTTCGCCTGCGGGCTCAATGGCTCAGGACCCGAAGACCTCTCTCGCCGAACTGCTTGCTGTTGAATCGATCAGCGTCGCAGACACCACCAGTCTCGAGAGCACCGGCAGTAGCACGCACAGGCTACCGGACCTTCTACTCGAGCTCGACGGAAGACACGCACAGCAGTAAACCGTCAGACAATGGCTCCATCTTCGAGCCCCTCGACACCTTCCCCCGTCGGCACATTGGCCCCTCCGCCAAATCCGCAGAGCAAATGCTGCAAGCCCTCGACCCGCCCGCCAACAGCCTCGACGAGTTCGTCAAGCAAGTCCTCCCAGCCGACATCCTCTCCACCACCCCCCTCAAAGTCGAAGGACCCATCCCAGCAACCGGCTCCGAACACTCAAGCGGAGGCGGCTACTCCGAGAGCCAGCTCATCATGCGACTAAAGGAGATCGCAAGCGGGAATAAAGTCTACAAGAGCTACATCGGCTGCGGATACGCTGGCACGCGCGTGCCGGAGACGATCAAGAGGAATATTCTCGAGAACCCGGCGTGGTATACCAGCTACACACCCTACCAGCCGGAAATCAGTCAAGGGCGGTTGGAGTCGCTGCTGAATTTCCAGACCATGTGCTCGGATTTGACCGGGCTGGAGATGTCGAATGCGTCGGTGCTGGATGAGTCGACGGCCGCTGCTGAGGCTATGACGCTTTCTATGAATGCTCTGCCGTCAACAAGGCAGAAGCGGGCGAAGAAGGTGTTTTTTGTCTCGCATCTGTGCCATCCTCAGACTATTGCTGTGCTGGAGAGTCGTGCGCAGGGGTTTGGTATTACGATCGAGGTTGGCGATATTTTGGCGGAGAAGAGCAAGCGGGTGGATGAGATTGGGGAGGATCTGATCGGTGTGCTTGCGCAGTACCCGGATACTTTGGGTGGTGTGGCGGACTTTCGACATCTGTCGGACAAGATTCACAAGTTGCAGGCTACTTTCTCTGTGGCCACGGATCTGCTGGCGTTGACTCTGCTCACACCGCCTGGCGATTTTGGGGCAGACGTTGCTTTCGGTAACGCGCAGAGATTCGGTGTGCCGTTCGGGTTTGGAGGGCCACATGCAGCGTTCTTCTCCGTGAGCGAGAAGCATAGGCGGAAGATACCTGGACGACTTATCGGGCTGTCGAAGGACCGTCTCGGTGACCCTGCTGCTCGGTTAGCTCTGCAAACGAGAGAGCAGCATATCCGACGTGAGAAGGCTACCAGCAATATCTGCACCGCCCAGGCTTTGCTTGCGAACATGAGTGCGATGTACGCAGTCTATCACGGCCCAGACGGCCTGAAGAAGATTGCTGAGAAGGTGGCCAAGATGACACAGGTGCTTGCTCGGGCACTGGAGGAGGTAGGCTGCGAGGTGAGGCAACCGGTGGCATTCGACACGGTGGTCATCAAGAAGCACGACGCGCCTACCTTCGCTGCAAAGACGGCACAGATGTTCCATGTTAACTTCCGCGTGGTAGATGACGATCACATTGGTATCACCTTGGACGAGACGGTAGGCAAGAAGCAGATCGACGAGATCCTCAAGGCATTCACCACAGAGACTGTGGACATTATCAAGATCGCGAAGGAAGTCAGCGCCGTTTCGAGCATACCTGAAGCACTTCGGCGGACGTCGGAGTACATGACACATCCTGTGTTCAACTCACACCACTCTGAGACCGAGATCATGCGGTATATGAACCACTTACAGTCGAAAGATCTGTCGCTTGTTCATTCCATGATTCCTCTCGGCTCTTGCACGATGAAGCTGAATGCTGCGACCGAGATGGCTCCGATATCGTGGCCTGAGTTCTCTGCAATTCATCCGTTTGCTCCAAGCGATCAGACGCAAGGGTATGCGCAGCTTATTGACGAGCTTGAGAAAGATCTCGCGGCCATCACTGGCTTCCACGCTGTGTCTCTGCAGCCGAACTCGGGCGCTCAGGGCGAGTTCACTGGCCTGCGTGCAATCCGGAAGTATCTCGAAGAGCAGCCCGGCAAGAAACGTGATATCTGCTTGATTCCAGTCTCTGCCCACGGCACGAACCCAGCCAGTGCGGCGATGGCGGGCATGCGCGTCGTCACTATTAAATGTGAAGCCAGCACCGGTAACCTCGACATGCAAGACCTCAAAGCCAAATGCGAAAAGCACAGCGAAGAGCTCGGCGCCATCATGATCACCTACCCCAGCACCTTCGGCATCTTCGAGCCCAAAGTCAAAGAAGTCTGCGACCTCGTCCACTCACACGGCGGCCAAGTCTACATGGATGGCGCCAACATGAACGCCCAGATCGGCCTCTGCTCGCCCGGCGAAATCGGCGCAGACGTCTGCCATCTCAACCTCCACAAAACCTTCTGCATCCCGCACGGTGGTGGTGGCCCAGGCGTCGGACCGATCGGCGTCGCTGAACACCTCGCCCCTTACCTCCCTGGCCATCCTCTCGTCGCTGGCGTCGGAGGCTCTAAAGCCATCGCTCCTGTCTCCGGCGCACCATGGGGTTCCGCAAGTATCCTGCCAATCAGCTGGGCCTACATCAAAATGATGGGCGCCCGCGGCCTTACCCACGCCACAAAGATCACCCTGCTAAACGCCAACTACATCCTCTCCCGCCTCAAACCCCACTACCCCATCCTCTACACCAACGACGCCGGCCGCTGCGCCCACGAATTCATCCTCGACGTGCGCAAGTTCAAGGACACCTGCGGGGTGGAAGCCATCGACATCGCGAAGCGCCTGCAGGACTACGGGTTCCACGCTCCCACTATGAGCTGGCCTGTCGCCAACACCCTGATGATTGAGCCGACGGAGAGCGAGAGTAAAGCGGAGCTGGACCGGTTTTGCGAGGCGTTGATTAGTATTCGGGAGGAGATTCAGGAGGTGGAGGAGGGGAGGCAGCCGAGGGAGGGGAATGTGCTGAAGATGGCGCCGCATACGGTGAAGGATTTGATTAGTGGGGAGTGGGGGAGGAGTTATGGGAGGGAGAGGGCGGCGTATCCGCTGCCGTGGTTGAAGGAGAAGAAGTTTTGGCCGAGCGTTACAAGGTTGGATGATGCTTATGGTGACACTAACTTATTTTGCAGGCAAGTCTGACGTCCTTCATTGGGTCTTATGTGTGCAGAGTCGTGCTAACGTGTATACAGTTGTCCACCAGTACAAGATACGCCCGATGGACTGACGGGGACTGAGGCGCCGACTCCTACGTGATTAGTTGAGGGTGGAGCAGGGGTGGTGACTGCAGGTGAGTTGAGATTCGGTTGCTGTGAGAGAGATACACATGAGGATTGTGCTGACAAGAGCGAGCAGTTGTCCCCCCAGTACAAAATACGCCTGACGGGTTGACGGGAACAAAGGCGCCGACCCCAGCCTGATGGGAGGGTCGAGGGTCGAGGGTGGTATTCAACATTCGAGCGTTCTAGCGAGGCGTTTGCGGCACGATTCAACAGCCTACCTGATGCTCCTTACCTTACGTAGACATCGTCACGATACCAGTGCAAACTATCCGCAGTCACACAGTCTCGGCATCCGGATCTCCTCCCAATTTTACAATCGGCCGTTCCGGAGTGCCCGGCTCCCTCGTATCCACCTTCTGCACGCACGCGAGTGCCATGCTTGCGATCGGCAGGTACTGGGTAGGGATTCTGAGGGGAAGAGGTTAGGTTGGTACCGAGGTATATGCACGTTGCCATTGATGTTGGCTTTGGGACCAGTAGGAAGCTCGAGTGTACCCCACTGGTTGGAGGGTGCTAGGGGACTAACGGTGTGCTTTGCCGGGAGCCGGCTCTTCGAGTTTTTGACTTTCTTCGAAATGCCGTTGTTCAAGTTGCGTGCGATGCGTACGAGGTCTCGACATGGTGACAGAAGTCCGTCAAACTCTTGACCACTCTATCTGCCTGCAACTTGATCGGCCAAGACGAAAGGTGCTCAGGATGGAATCCTCCGAACAGTTCCAGAGCATGATTCGTTCCATAGTGATGTCTGTTCCATATCATTTCTCCCCGCAATGCGGTCATCCTCCCCAGCCCACGCCTTACCGAAGCTGGACATTCTACGGACGCCTCTTGCAACATTGCCCGCAATGCAACTACGCGAGCTCGGACGGAACGGGCAGGCAAGTCGTACAAAAGATGGAGAGGTCGCTGATCGTAGCTTTGTATCGTTAACCTCGCGTTTAGCAGCCATTGAGGACTCCCGGCGATATCTTGTGAGCAGAAGAGCGGACGCAAGGCTGTGCCGGCTGGTCGATCAGTAGAGGGATGAGAAAGATCTAGGTACGTCTGTTCTGAGAGATGGAGATGATTGTGCTACAACACATACGCCCGGGACACGTGCTCTTCGAGTCACAACGAACGCGGACGTAGATCCGGCCTCATGACTTTTGTAACCCGACTGAAGCCGCGATTTGCGTTCGCAGCGCCCATACAAGAATGGCTCGCGGGAAGGACGTTGAGCATGAGCCCTTCGCTGACTACAGATTCGCTATATACAGGCAAGATGTTCCTCGTAATCAGCATCCTAGCCTCGTTGGCGGGCTTCGAGCTCGCCTCTGGGAAGATCTATGAGACGAGGTTCAAGGGCACGACTTGGGATGATGAGAAATGGATTTTGAAGACGACAGACCTGGATCAGGGGCATTACCAGTCGCGGATGTCGCTGGCGAATGGATATATGGGCATTAATGTGGCTGCTGGTATGTTTGCCAATCTGGCGAGGATGTGGATGAGTTACTGACCATATATGCAGTTGGGCCTTTCTTCGAGGTAGACACACCTGTGGCCGGCGACATGATAGGTGGATGGCCTCTCTTCGACCGGCGGCAGACCTTCGCCACGATTGCCGGGTTCTACGACTCCCAGCCTACGACGAACGGCACAAACTTTGAGTGGCTATATCAATATGGTGGCGAGAGCGTCATCAGCGGTGTACCCCATTGGTCTGGACTACATGTTGCTGTTGGGCATGAGCTGCTAGATGCTAGCGTTTCACCCGATCAAATATCCGATTACAGCTCAGCACTCAATATCCGCGAGGGCTTGATGAGCTGGACTTATACCTGGACGCCTAGTAGCGGCTCCGCAATCGACATCGAGTACTCAATGTTCGTGCACAAATTGCATGTCAACCAGGCGGCTGTACAACTGAAGATGACCGCTCAGGACGATGCCAAAGTCTCGGTCATTGATCTGCACGATGGCGACTGCGCGGTGCGTACAGATTTTGTGGCCAAGGGCTACGAGCAAAACACGCCCATCATCTGGTCTGCGGTGAGCCCTGATGGCCTTAGCGATATACATGCGTACCTGTATTCGGCCATGATCGGAGACGATTCTTGTGACGCGAGCAGCAGAACGCAATACACGGATAAGTCGGTCATTGGGCAGAACAAGTCATCCATTGCTCAAGCTGTGGACGTCTCGCTTTCGGCCGGCAAGACCAGCACGATCACGAAGTATATTGGCGGCGCTTCGAGCGATGCCTTCGATGATCCACAGTCTACGGCGATGGCTGCTCTGCTGGCTGCCACAAATGCAGGCTGGGACAAGCTGTACGCAAGTCATTGCAACGAGTGGCATAGCATCATGTCTACAGAGACTGTTGACAACTACCGAGATCCAGACACCGGACTGCTACCAGACGACGACAATATCCTCGAGCTCGCTATCACATCGGTGACGAACCCTTTCTACATGTTGCAGAACACTGTTGGAGCGCGAGCCATCGAAGCGGCGGACAACAACCAAAAGCTTGACGTCAACAGTATAGCCGTCGGCGGCCTTGGAAGCGATGCGTACGCAGGATGGATCTTCTGGGATGCCGAAGTCTGGATGGCTCCTGGCCTCGTCGTCACCTACCCTGATGCTGCTCGACAGATTGCGGAGTACAGGGTCGATAAGTTTGCGCAAGCACAAAAGAACATCAAGACTGCGTATCAGTCCAGTCAGAACGAGACCAACTTCTCACCAAGCGGCGCCGTCTTCCCATGGATTTCTGGTAGGTACGGAAACTGCACGGCTGGCGGACCATGCTTTGATTACGAGTACCACCTCAATGGCGACATTGGATTGGAACTTTACAACTACTACACCGTGACTGGCGATACGGGTCTTTTCGAGTCTGATTTCTTCCCTATCTACGATGCGGTCGCACAGCTCTACGCCGACGTGGTGACCTACAACGAGACATCGGAGAAGTACGACCTATATAACGCCACGGATCCCGACGAGTATGCCAACTTCCAAACCAACGTCGGGTTCACGATGGTCTTGATCAAGACACACCTCAACACAGCGAACACGTTGCGAGCTCGGCTCGGCATGCCTGAGAACGAGACGTGGGCGGATATTGCGTCTAAGATCAATATCCCGGTCAACGAAGATGCGGGAATTATCCTCGAATACGCCGCCATGAACGGTAGCATTGCAGTGAAGCAGGCGGATGTGGTACTTGTTGATGATTTCTTGGACTATCCGAATCCGTACTCGCTGGCTGATTTGGACTACTACGCCGGCAAGCAATCTCTCAACGGGCCAGGCATGACCTATGGAGTCTTCAGCATCATCGCCAATAAGGTCAGCCCGTCTGGGTGCTCGTCGTTCACCTACGACCTTTACGGTTCGACGCCATACATTCGCGGCCCATGGTATCAATACTCCGAGCAGCTTCTCGACAACTACGAAGACAACGGCGGCACGCATCCGGCATACCCCTTCCTGACCGGTACGGGCGGCGCCAACCGTGTTGGTGTCTTTGGCTATCTCGGTCTGGGCCTCAGTCTCGACTCGTTGAACGTCGACCCGAACCTTCCTCCTCAAATTCCAAACCTCGACTATCGCACTATCTACTGGCAAGGCCATCCTGTCTCAGCAGTCTCCAACCAAACGCACACTACACTAACTCGCACTGGCAAAGCCTTGTCTAACGCCAACAGCACGTTCACCGACTCCGCTATCCCAGTGATACACGGCAGCGAGGACAGCGCTGTACTACAACTCCCTCCAGGCGGCAGCATCACGATCAAGAACCGCCAAATCGGCGAGATCAAGACTGTACCAGGCAACATCGCACAATGCCGATCGGTGACTACCGACCGGGAGTTCGAGATCGGCCAATTTCCTCTCGCTGCTGTCGACGGCGCCATCTCCACGAAATGGCAACCTACCCACCTCAACGTTGAAGCTTCTCTGACAGTATCACTTCCCGAACCATTTGTGCCGATCATGGCGTTGCACTTCGATTGGGCTCAGTCCCCGCCAGTCTCATACAGCGTCAGCTTCTCGAACTCTTCCTCCGGCGATGGTACGGTGCAGGTCGCAAGCGATAACGACGTGAAAGTGAGCAATGCGTACGTTGCCGCCCGTGCAGCCGACATCGTGCCATACTCGTCCAACACAACGAATGTTACACTCGACGCGCCGGTGTGGAGTGGAAAGTATGCCATCTTGACGATCAAGGGCAACAGGGCGTTGGATGGGACACCCGATGAGAAGAACGGGACTGGAGCTTCAGTGGCAGAGTTCGCTGTTGTTGCTCAAGGTGGAGAGGATCTGACGAGGAGGAATCTGGGCGCTTGGTGAGGTCTTACTACAGTACAAGCAGGGGATGGAGTTCAAAAGTAGCATGATGAATTGACAACCTCACGAACGTTACGTATACATAATGTACAGCAGTCCGTGGAACATGAATGATGAAGAGAGTCCTCCCCGTGACGTCGTGCTTCCACTGCTTGTTTCAATCGATGTACTAGTTATCGTTGAGGGTCCCGATTTAAGTATCGATTCATGAGCCGGATCAGAGCGTGAATAAAGGTGTCGAACTCACGGATGCCCCTTGGTACATGCTACGTAAATTCGACGAGACACATACACTTCCGCTGTCGTCGTCGGTGACCTGGTCAGACACATGGAAGGGTTAGAGGGTTAGGGTTGGGGTAAGAAATCACGCGGATTGGCCGTCACGTGTATACCTTCGTACGACTTCTCACCCTTCTACACGCACATGCTGGACCGACCAAACAAGATATCGCACATCGTCGCGAATCACGACGCTTATGGCTAACCTATAGCGCGATGCCGTCAGATCCAGACCTTCGTTGCCTCTTCTCCATCTTCCGAGCTCCCCCTGCACAGGTTGGTGGCGTGACGAAGACTCAGCCTTCTCTCTTTGCTTCACATCAATCTATCTGTCCTACTTCCAACCACATCTCGCTGCGACGCCCATGGTCGCACTGTAACGGGAGGACACGCACGCCATATGCTAATGCACTTTAGACCTGGGCCTCCACGACCATCAAATGGCTGACCCGTTATCTGCTACTGGAGTCGCGCTCCAGTTCGCGACCCTCATCAAGCAGCTGTACGAATATGGCAAAGAGGTCAAATCTGCCCAAAAGGATATTGTCGATCTTTCCAGCGAGTTGACCGCCCTAGAAGGCGTACTCGCGGACGTGGAGACCTTGCATGTGACCACCTCCGGATCATCTCACGCAGATCTTACGAAAATGCTTGAAGCAGCCAGTACGATGGCGGACGCACTGTCAACTAAGCTTCGACCTAGGCCAAAAGCATCGCACCGTGTGTACCAGTCGCTCAAGTGGCCATTCGATCGGGTGGAGGTTGAAGCTGTCATTGCGAAGATCGAAAGACTCAAGTCATGGTTCATGCTCCGCTTGATGACGGACGATCAGGCCGCCTCGCGGTCTATACAAGCTGATCTCCAGGCACTGAAACTGACATTCCAGGACGATGCTGACGAACGTAGCCGATGGCAGTTGTCGCAGTCATCTCAAGCTACCTGCAAACTTGTAGCTCCGTTCTCACCGGACAATGCGCACCACAACGCCTGCAAGATCTGGGCAGGTACAGAATCGGGAGCCTGGTTTCTTGACGGTGCCTTTGCGCTGTGGTTGCCCGGAGATACGCTCTCTGATCGGCTCATGATCCTTTCTGGGAAATCCGGCTGCGGCAAGACAACCATACTGTCTCAAGCCATCGAACGAGCTCGACGCTACGTAACAGAAAGAGCGGTCACGAAGATCGGGTATTCGTACTGCATGTACAACGACGATGCATCCCAGCGCTTGCGCAACATACTCGGAACGTGGGTTGTCCAGGTTGTGAAAGCGAAACACCTTGTCGAGCGATACAAGACACATCTCGCTGAGTGCAAAGAGGTTCCCACCAAGGAGCTGGAGAATTGTCTTGCAACTGTAACGAACCCTGTCGTACTGTTCGTTGACGCTATCAACGAGAGCTCAGAAATGGAAGAGTTACTGGACTGCATCAAACGAATACTTGCCAGGAATCAAAACATCAAGTGTCTTGCAACGACCACGCCTCTATCTAAACTTATGCTCTCAAGCACTGTCATTGACGTGCGGGAGGATAAGGTGGCAAAGGATATCGAATCTTACATTGATCGCGAAATCGCCCGACATCCCATCTTACAAGCAGTTCCTCGTGCGTCGATTTTGGACGCACTGCTACCAAGTGCGAATGGAATGTTCAGATGGACAGCCTGCCAAGTGAGCGCTCTGGTCCTACAACGAACACCAAGGCTTCTGCAGAAAGCATTGAAAGACCTTCCGGGCAGCTTGGACGACACTTATGCCAATATTCTTGTTCGTGTACCCGAGGCTGACCGGACTTTCCTATACGAGGCTCTTAGTTGGTTATGTGTCTCACTACGTCCTTTGACACTGAGCGAGCTCTGCGAAGCAGTTGTGCTCGAGCTTGAGGACACTGCCATCGATGATACCTGCCGTCTCCATCCGAAGCATCAGCTCCTAGACTTATGCAGAGGGTTAGTATTCTGGGATGAGGATACTGACATCGTAACACTGGCTCATAGCTCCGTTCGAGACTTCCTTGTTGGCCAAAGTGTAAGGAACATTGGCGCTCGCTGCGCTAGCTTCGCGATAGACCAAGACACAGCGCAGCTGAACATCGTGCGGAAGTCGTTGACGTACCTTCTTCTGGAAGACATGCGCACATGGTCTGAACATGCTTTGTCGACGTCTCAATGGATCGAGAGATATCCTCTGCTGGACTACGCTTGCAGAAACTGGAGTTTACATGCAGTCCGTTGTCAGAGACCACTAGAAGAGGCCGACCTACATCTCATCGACATACTTCTGAGGACCCATCGAGAAAGAGGCACTTTTTCAGCATTCACCTTCTGGGTTCGCTGCGTCACGGTCATGAACAACATTCCGGACTATTTCGAAGACGAGCACGGCATCTGTCTACTCGACGATGTACTGAATACCGCCGAGCCGCTATACTACATGGCCTCCTGCAGTTTCGAAGCCTATATCAAGCGCATGGTCAGGCAAGGTATGATCAATGTCTCGGGCACAAGGATGATCTGGTCTCTCGATCAGAAGTGTGGCCTTGGATCATCGACGGCTTTGCATGTCGCTTGTTATCGTGGATCGCTAGAAACGGTCAAAGTGCTATTAGAAGCAGGCGCCAATCCAAACTTCGAGAGCGAGATATCTGGTCTTAGCTGTCTCGCGGCGGCCAAAGGGCGTGGCCGGGAAGACGATATTGTTCAGCTACTCTTGAAGCACGGCGCAACCGCGACTGAGCGAGGAAGATCGTGGGACAGATTTAGTCCAGGACTTTGGGAACCGCGACGTAAAAGTCCCTCGCAGTACCAGTACGTTGATCGAAACGTCCTTGACATCACAACTCCAGACACTGGTCCGTGGATCTTTGATCATGATAAACGGCTGAACACTATCTGTTACAATCCCACTGAGCGTAAGTTCCAAGCGCGTTGCTTTACCTGCAGAAAAAGCTAACTAGGCTCTTAGACCTTCACGGTCCAAGTACGAAGTCCAGGGATGGCCGCTGGCATCTATGTGTACAGTGCCGGACAGCTTCTCGTGCAAAGAAGGAGTTCGCAATGTAGCTGAACACGGTATAGTGATGGCTGACCAGTTCCCGTGGAAGGGGCGCCGCCAGCAATCCCATCCGCAGTCTCCGATACTGTCAGAACTTGGAACGGCACACCACCTCAACGAGATTCACCCGTATGTTACACCTTTAATACAATATTCCGGCGCATCCACGACTTCGACATATGGACTCGCATTCTGCAAAGTGACCGGAGCCTTGCAACAGGCGCGGGCGACAGTTCACTCGTGTTGAGACTCTAGCAAACACATTGCAAGAAGCAGGAGTGTATGCTGCTCACCGAACCAGTCCCAGATGCGATGAAGAGCTCGAAGCAGCTGACGAGCGAGATGGAGCACATTTGACACAGTACCCTTCGTGAGAGGCATGTGGGCTGGAACACCTGACCTGACTTACAGCACCATTGGCCACCCGATGATGTCGCGTAAACTTGCTGACACCTGTCCCGACATGCGCACAACATGCTCCACTTTGACAGCATCCCGATTCCCGAGCGCTCGGTCGGAGTGAGACGGGGACTTATTAGGTTTCGACAATGTTCCATACTACTTCTCGACCGAGCTGTCTAGGTGGCAGAACAAGTAGGGCAAGCGATGTAGGATCACGTCTGCGTTGCTGGTGCTGATCGGTCTACGCTAGCGTGCTATTCATTCGTCTTCGCCGGACCTTGCTCCATCAAGATCCTCTCGTTGGCAAGTCTGTAACGCACTACTTCGAGACTCGAGACTGCATACAGTCCACTATGACACCAATCGCAGAACTGGAGACTCGGTATTATACCCGGGTATACGTCAGTCACTGATGAAGAAACGCTGAATGGCCCGGCTCGCCCGACCGGCGATCGCGTGGTCGAAGGAGTTTCTTGACCACGTCACCACGGCGGGAGCTACTCTGTCGAACACATTCTCGTTTCAGACAGCGCTCAACTAGGCTGAAGCGTAACAATGCAAGTATGCAAGTATATAACGCTGATTGGCCCCATCTCGGACCACACTAGCATTTGTTAATGCTCGACTCAGTTTCTTAACCGGCGGCAAGTCTGGACTACGTTATCAAAAGTCAACTATCTACTATCCACAATCGTGAAACTCGCTCAATACTCGGCGTATATCCAGTTCGATCATAGGTGAGGTCGCTCACCGATAGCCGCCGCATCCCAAGGGATGTTGGGACCATGGAATTGACGATGGATGGGCTCCACGATCATTTGTCACTCTTATACGAAGGATTTCCTCTTAGCTTGCAGGGTCGTCGCCCAAAGGTCAGTGATTAAGTTCGCATTGGCGCAGCTCATGACTCTAGAAGTACCGGCGTACGACTCGATGACAGGCCACGGCCGTTGGAACTGCGTATTTGAGTTACAGTAGCGTATAGTCGGGCCTCACTCCGCTGGACCAGTGGCTTGATGATCATCACCAGGGTCTTGCGAATCCTTACCGCTGATCCTTTTTATTGTTTTACTGACGTTGCTTCTCAGTAAGTCCCTCACGTCAAGACTATCGTCTGCCATCGACTCTACATGCTGCTCTTGCTCGATGTTAGGGGAGTTAGCAAGGTTCGCTTACGTTGAAGCTCTGCACTAGCTCCAGCAGTATTCAATTGCGCCAATGAACCCACATGGCGCCACGCGAGGCCAGGCGACCACGGAGCCATACCATGATGCGTCGAACGAGGGTCAGTTGCAGTTCATTGTCATAGAGCGGCCGACCGATGCGAAGTCCCGTGGGTACCGCAAAAAAGTGAGGTCTCACGTTACAACGCTTCAGCATCAGAGAGCGAGGCAGGCGGGACCGCCCTCATCCAGGGAAGCTACTCCTGGCTCCACCAAACCTCCGAAGCTCTTGAAAGGCCACGGTGTGAAGCGAAAGCAACCTGAAAAAGAACCCCCTCTTGTCGATGAAGAAGTCGACGGGACGGTGTCGAGGCCCGACTTACATCGAGGAGACACATGCTCACGAAGGGCTGCTTGTGCCCGGCAGCACGCTGGTACAGTCATTCTCTCATGGGTCACCTGCGTTCCAGACGTTCGCAATAGATGACCCCGAGAATATCGTTGGAACGAGCCTACAAAACCTCCGCTTTGATGCCTCGTCCATTATGGTGAGCACCTTCTAGAACCGAGGGATCGCCTTGTTGACTAATAGTGTGGACAGGGCTTCTATCATGCGATGGTGGTTTTCCAATCCCAGAATTTCGAACATCAGTAAGCTGGGGATGTTATCAAACCCTCGCCTGGCGGTCAGCGGTTCTTCTCTTTTATATGGTGAGTCGGTTCGCGAGCAGAGTGATGCTACAAGATTCTGCTAGAATCTTTGGCCGCTTGAACAATGTCCAGGATAGCTGCTGATTCATCTGTACAACGCTTTAGGCGCGACCCAGCTTTGCTTACTACGGCAATCCTCTTGGCCGTACGTCAACTACTCGCGGACCCAGTGAATCCACTTCGCCAGTCAGAGCTGTACTGGACCCTCCAACTCGAAGGATTCCTAATCCGCAGACTGAATACCGCCCTCGATGGTCCTGACCGCGGCATATCCAGCCCTATCATCGTCTCAGTGGCTCTCCTTGCCTCTTACCAAGTGAAGCACGGATCCCTGGAGGCCTATCATGTAGGTCGCCAATCGACGAATGCTGTCGTGCCGCCAGAAATTTGGCTGACTCTCTACTCATGCCCAGATCCATATGCAAGGCTTAATGAAACTGCTCGGTGCTCGAGGAGGCTTCCGCCAGATCGGCCGCGAAGACCCCTGGCTGGAGCGATTCTTGCTATGGTTCGATGCCAATTCCTCAAAATTAGCTGGGTGCGAACGGTACATCAAGGCGGATGAAACTTCTACGGCGCCCGCACCAAAGGCGGATGTGGCGATGTATCGTGCAGAAAGTCTAAAGAGTGGGAGTTGAAGATACCACTTCATTCGTTGAAACGACCCTGGAGCCGCACTGCTGGCAGATAAGGCAACATGTCCTTGACGGTCGTCGCGATCTATCCCACGGCAGCTCTCAAGATAGACCGCTGAGAGCACCACATTGTCTGCAACAAATGCGCTTGACTGATGGCCTCGCCTCACACCGTCGACGCACATTCGTTACTACTCAGCTTGAGCAAGGCTACCAGCAACACTTCGCCAGCTGTTCGATTAGCTCGCAGTCGACCGACGGCTGCCACGACCAATCCCAGCCACTGGATCATTCCTCGAGGAGCGAGCATGACAGCTATTCCATTATTTCCATGGTCCGGCAAGGTACGCTTTGCACAAGCCTTTTTCCAGGCCCTAAAGTGATGGGTAGTAGGGACTAGTGGGTGTCTCGGCCCTGTGGGCGGATGATGGAGAATCCCAGAGCACCGCAAGGTGCTTGATGGCATGTCGGAAACCGCTTGGTCCAATTTTCAGGAGGAATGGTTCTTCGAGATCCGATCAAACGCCGGGGTGCGATTTGGAACCTCTTGAAAACGAGGAGTAGTTGGAGAACAGAACTTGGAAGAAATTTCCTGCAACGGACTCCGCCAGTCGCTCCTCATGGAGCCGTGTTCTGGAAGTAAGATATGAAACTGGCCGGAAGCCCACCACGTCGATTCGTTTTATTAAACCCTACCTGCTCACCAGCATCCTTCGATATAACAGTCTCTGGTAGTACAGAGAGGTTGGCAGAAAGCCCATGCGGCCCTTGTTCGGTGACCCGTGATTGGGTTCAATGGCACAATCCATAGTCCATGATTCGGGAATCGGGGTGGCCGAGATGATTTGTCTTACAACCGCTGGGATTGCGTATTCTTGTAGACGTTAGAGTTACCGTAGTGCATCCGTCGGGCCTCGCCGACCCAAGTCTACGGTTCTGTGTCCGATTAGCTCAACCGTCCTGAGCGTCAACTAGGATAGTCATGATCGAGAGCAGTCTTGGGCCTTGGCTGTCGATTGTCTTGGTGACTTTGGGATGAATGCGTCTTCCAATTCAGGAACACGCATTCCGCCGGGTATTGTTAAAAGAATATCCTATACTCCATCTCTGTGAGCATCTCATTTGTCTGTAACCAGAGTATGATATCGTTGCTAAAACCCTTTCCTCAGCTCCCAGCACCATG
The DNA here is from genome assembly GCA_033117895.1 of Extremus antarcticus. NCBI lineage: Eukaryota > Fungi > Ascomycota > Dothideomycetes > Mycosphaerellales > Extremaceae > Extremus > Extremus antarcticus. The sequence continues at coordinate 226,909 of JAWDJX010000042.1, read as the reverse complement.
CACTCAGTTATGGCCTCTCCCACAGCAACGAGCAGCCAAATGATGACCTCCCATCATCAAACCAACCTGAGGAACGAGGGTGGTCTGCAATTCATCGTCCTGGAGCGGCCAGCAGATGCTAAGTCTCGTAAAATCACAAGGGCCGTCCGTTCGCACGTAACGACCGCACAACATCGAAATGCCAGGAATGCTGCCACTGCTGCGCGTGTACGAGCGCAGCCCCCAAAATCGACTGCCTCTGGCTCCGCCAAAGTCCCCAAGAAGGAGCCCTTGAAAGGCCAATTTGCGAAAGGTAGCAACCCAGACGAAGAACAGGCCGACGAGGAGGTTCCCAGAGACTGGAACAGTGAAACTACCTACGCTGCGGAGACCCTCAACAGCGGAATAGGGAAGTCCTTCTCACAAGGAGCAGTGGCGTTCCAGACTTTCATTCTGGACGACCCTGAGAACGTTGTTGGGCGGAGTCTGAAAACACTTCGATTCGATATGTCGTCTCTCTGGGTGAGAGCTATTCCATACACTTGATCGGGTGTGACCAGATGACTGACTATTTGAAAGAGCTGCTACTCCGCAATGGTCGCCTTCCAGTCACAAGACTTCGAGCGGCACTATGCGGGCAACTTGATCCAGCCGGGACAAGGACAACATCGCTTCCTCACCGTGGTGTTCAGGGATCCGGTGCCGCTAACGACGTCAATCCTCCTGACTGCACGGCATCTACTTTCGCCTGTAGGAGCACCCCCTGGAGATCTGGAACTGCATTGCGTGCTTCAGCTGGAAGGCTTTCTGCTGCGCAGTATCAACGCAGCATTGCGTGACCCAACTCGTGCTGTCTCAACTCCCCTCGTAGTTGCGGTCGCACTCCTCGCTAGCTATGAACTTAAGCATGGCTCTCTGAAGAGCTATCACACTCATATGAGAGGTCTGATGACACTGATCAACGCTCGAGGGGGCCTGGAACAGATCGGACTGCAGGATCCCGTAAGTGCTTAGAAGCCGGACCGATGGGGGATTGTACCATCGCTAACTTGTTCACCTGCATGCTTTAGTATCTTGAACATCTCCTCGTCTGGCTTGATGCAAACACCTCGAGCATGGCTGGGTGTGATCCGTATTGTCAGATAATACCGAAGTCCGTAGCTCGTCCAAAGGCAGACGAGGCTATGTCTCGTGCAACATGCGCACGACTCAAGTCCAAGTAGTACAGTCACACCACCCAGCGAGCAGGCCTGTACAGCAATGATCTAAGTGCTAAGCGATTGATGTCGCCTTCTGGAGACGGAGTCCCGTAAGATCTCTACATCAGGCTAGCACTGATCTCCATCAAAACCATGGCAGTCACTCCCGAGCTCAGCCCATCGAGTCAATTCCTCGAGGAGTATTTAGTGGAGGTTGAAGATTTATTCAACGGCGGGAAATACGGTAAAGTATGCTTCGACCTCGCCTCTCCAGCCATAGTGTGCGCTGCTAATCCTGCTCTCCAGGCCAACACTCCCAGCCAGTCGCTACAGATGGACATGTTTGTTCCAGCCCGCTCACAAGACGAGGTCGTCTGTCACACTCGCAAGACACTTCGCTCATACAATTTTCTCACCAGAGATGAACGAAGCTCAGAGGGAGAGTCGTTATGAGCCTCACAACAACTTAGAGCGGCTGCTCCGCGGATGCGAGGTGATTGGCGTACGCCGTAGAGTGTAAGGCACAACAAAGTCCACGGTCCAAAGATCTGCAGAAAATTGTCGACAACGCCATCGATGTGTATTTGGCGGATCGGCAGAGGCAGCAAGGTGAGCAGGGCGCTGCTTCTCGTGCCGGCACGCGATTCGATAAAACAGAGGGGGAGGCACAGGGAGAGGATGCTGACGGAGCGTAGGCGACTTGATGATCTGGAGGCTAACATCTGTGCTGGAGCTACGATGGATGAAGGAGAGGACGTACGGATCGAGGAGGCGCATGCAGGTTCGGCTGCGCTGCATCGGAGTTCGCTGACATGAGCATGCAATGTTGCATCTTCCAGATACGCCGGCTCGCACAAGCTGAGGGCGTGTCAGTTCCATTCATTATTGCCGCTGTTGTAGATATCCCGGCCGAGCTAGTTCCTTGTATCATACAGCCCTACTCGCGCTTATAAATTCGGACTCAACTGATCATACTTCACGCAATTCTCCACCGAATCCGCGCTCGCCTGCAAAAACTTTCTCGCCTCTAACCCCGCCCACACCTTCAGCATGCCCCAATCCGGCGGCCCGCTCTGCTGCCCACCAAGCTGCCGTAGAATCGGCAGGGCTCTGTGAACATCGTCAGCAAACCATCTCACCAGAAGAACAACAGCTAGCACATACCCCGAAAACAAATCCATCTCCGGGTTCAAACTCCTTCCAATACCCTCAAGCAACAAAATACTCAAAACCACATTCACAAAATCCCCCTCCAACCTTACATGATGCCCCCGCACCATATCCAACACCTCGTTCAAAATATCTCCAATCTTGATATTCCCCAACGCGAAAGTCCGGCTCTTCACCCCAAGAACCAAATGCTGCATCCGCAGGGCAAAAACCTCTTTATCCAGCACTACCTCGGGTTGTCTGCACCGCTCGATCATCAGGTGTCCGGCTTTATAGCCGTCGAACTCCGCGACAGCTTTGAAGAGGTCGAGGAAGTTCTTGCGGTTGAGGTCGTTGAGTTCGGTGACGAGGCCGGTGTCGATGAAGATGAGTTGTGGGCGGTAGCCTTCGTTGTCGATTGCCGATAAAGTGGAGAGCCATTGATCTTTGTTTTGGAGGTGGGGGCGCAGGCGGGCGAGGACGGTTTCGGTGACGTCTTCGCCGTTCTGGATGGAGGCGAGTTTGTGGCCGTCTTTGCTTTGTAATGCCTTCGGGAGGTTGGACTTCATGTCGATTTTGGCCGGTTTGTAGAAGCGCACCATGATGTTGCCGGGGTGGAGGTCCGCGTGGATGAAGTTGTCGATTAGAAGCATGTGGAGGAAAGCATCTAGGCCTTCGTCTGCTATCTCCTTCTGGAAGACGCCGCCGCCGTTGGAGAGGAAGTGTTCTAATGGTATGCCGGTGGCGAATTCTTCGACAAGGACTTGGCGGGTCGTGTATTGGGTGTAAGGGTACGGGAACCAGGCCGTGCTCCTGTTGCGGAAGTTTTTGCGGAAGAGGGTGAGGTTTGCGGATTCGATGCGGAGGTCGAGTTGGAGGCGCATCATTTCGCCGAATTGTTCGACTTCGTCGGGGAAGGAGAGCCATTCCATTGTGGGGAAGGCATTGATGATGTTGGCGAAGAAGGACATGATGCGGAGGTCTCTTCTTACTATCCGCTCGATTTTGGGGTGGAGGACTTTGATCGCCACGTACGTCGATGGGACTCGTTGAGGTGTGCTCTTGAGGAGAGGGTCCAGATTCCGCTGCGCGCGTTCTCGTAGTGTGCCTGGCTCTTTCGAAGCATCCTCATCCACACCCGCCAGATCAGGTTTCAGCTTCGCTTTGTATACCTGCGCGATAGCTCCCACACCAAGCGGCTTCTCCTGAAACTCCTCAAAGATCTCCTCAAACTTCCTGCTAAAAGCCCGCTCAATCGTCGCCTTTGTAACCTTGAGCGAGTGTGCAGGCGCATCTGAATGCAGCGAGCTCATAATCTTGCACATCTCCTTCGGGAAGATATCCGTCCTGCTCGCCGCCCACTGTCCCAACTTAATAAACGCCGCGCCCGCCCTCTCCATACTCGAAACCAAGAACGCATACCACCACAGCGTCCCCTTCCTCTCCCCATCCCTCTCCTCCACCCTCGCTCCAAACCATATAGCCGGTATCGAAGCCAGTACAGGCACGAATATCACGACCAAATGCAAAAACCGCAACCCCGTCGCCAACGACTCGAAGATCCACGTATCCACGAACCGCCATATCCCCCTCCTCACTCTTCTTGACCCACGCAAGCCGGGTGGGACGTAATCCGCGAGTTCCTGCATCGACATCTCGAGCATCTCCTGCTCGTGCGTTTTGCCATTTTGCTGGTGCTCTTCATCGTCGTCTTCCGCTATTGAGACGAAAGCAGCTGGGCCGAGGGCGAGGAGGAGCAGCGAGCCGCCTTTGACAGGCGCGGGTGGGGGGCGGAAGGTGTGGCGGGCGTGGTGGAGGAGGGAGAAGGGTTTGCTGGTTCGTCCGCTGCGCAGGCTGAGTTGGATGTGGCGGAGAGCCTGCGGGCGGACGGGTTGGTTACCGTAGCGGAGGCATGTTCGGGTGAGGATGGCGGCGGCGCGCATGGCAAGAGCTGCGCGTTATTGTGGATTTATTTGTCGTGTCATCTCGTATTTGGTATAGTATACATCGTCTTCATTGGGTTGTGTGCTTTCCTATGTGTTAATAGTATCAAGTTGAAGTTGAAGCGCCACGTTCAACGTGAAAGTCGTAGAGATGATGTCACGGCTTTTCACATGTTTATTCAAACAATTACAACCATTCATGTCCACCACAGGCACGCGTATGTGATAGCTTATTTATCGTTTGATCGTACTGAATCGAGGCGCTTCTAGCTAGATACCTTGGGATGTATGGATACGTATGCAACGCTTTCATGAAACCGCTACCAAAACACACGCAATACCTCTCCTGCCCATAATGAAGTACCATCTATGCTTGCGAGGTCGTCAGAACCAACCGGTAGGAATTCCTCAGTTCTCAGCCTTCGGCGGAGGATGCTTCATCCGCCACTTTCGTCCAAACACCTGCGTCGGCACCACACCGCCCAGAAACGCAACTGCCAATACCATCGCCTGAAGGCCGAACGACAGTCCAGCGCCAGAAGTGAAGATCCACTTGAGCTGGAAGAAGCCAACGCAGAGACCGCCCGTAGTTCTGCTAGACGTCAGTCATGCACCTTGTCGAAGATGGGTACAGTGCTCATCCTTACCTCCACATATTAATGATCGCCGCAACAAGCGAGGCATGATTCGGAAAAGCATCCAAACAATATGCCGAAACCGCCGTGGTCCCGGCGATCATCGAGAACGCGATCATAGCCCACGCGACCAGGACGACCATCCAGTGCAAGGTATGCTGGAAACATTGCCCGTACAAAACCAGGTCCGCGACGCCAATGATCGTAGGAGCATCTACGCCCCAAAGTCGGTTCTCCAGGACGTAGAGGCCATTGTGCTTCCGAATATAGCTCCGTTGCAGGTAGTCGTTGAACCAATGGCCCCAGGTTCCGGCGATTATAGCTCCAATCAGTGGTGCGAGCCAACTGAGCGCTTGCTTCTGGAACGACCAGGCGTATGGTGGTGGCGTCACAATGAGGGAGATCGTAACATTGACGCCGATGGCCCATGCTACGAGCACCATCACGTATATGACGGTGAGGAAGAAGATTTGAGGGCGGAGCTAGATGCTGATGAGATCTCGGAGGACGGTCATCACGCCTGGTCGGCCTTGTGCTTTCAGTCCGGCGATACCGGTGAGGCGAGTAAACCTGCCCCAGAGACCCCGTTCTCGTGGTTGTGGATTCTTTCGATCGTAGAGAGTTTCGTCGCCGAGAAAGACCACAAGAAGGGTGGAGAAGCCGTGAAGAGCAGCCAGGATGCCGAAGTCGGTCCGCCAGTCAACCTCGGTGATGAGCCATGCTGCTACAAAGGGACCGAAGAACGGGCCACCGAGGAGGCAGAACACCTACAGACAGCATGAACAAGGGTTAGCGCGAATGTCTTAGACAAGGCAAGGTTTTGCCTAGCGATTTCGTACCCAGATGTTGATCCGTTTGACACGCTCGTGGAAGCAGAACCTGGCGAATGTCAGCCACAAAACGGTTGGTGTTTATTCGGACAGAAGCGTCCATGTCATGCACGAAGCCCAGTCCAACAACCTGCTGCGCTGTGTTGAAGAAACCTTGCAAGCATCTGAAAGCGGTAAAGGTGGCATAATTTGGTGACAAGGCTGCTCCCAGGACCATGAAAGCACAGATGAACTGCGAATAGAACAGAACTGGAAGTCTGCCAATGCGTTGGATCAGCGGTACGGCGAATATACCACCAACACCTTGTAAGAAGAGAGGTCCGGTAATGCTTTTTGCTGTTGCAGGTATGCTAATGCCGAATGAGGGTGCTTGGGCTTGGAAGAGCACGGTGCCGTAGGTCATTCCTAAGTTCGGTCAGATGGTGGAACTGCTGTTGATTGGCGAGGATGGGTACCGAAGTCTGTTAGCTGCGGTGATTAAGTCAGCTACGAACCCGATAGCTCGTGCCACGGGGTCTTACCAACGCCGCGAACACCATTGAGGCCAGCACTATATGTTTCTTCGCAAAGCTCCAGTTAAGAGGGTCGTCCGGATTCTGCAACAGCAGAATAAAATGGTTAACAATGTCTCAATACGAGGAGCCCTTGGCTGTACGCTCACATCGCTCGGTTGAGGAATCAACACAGTCCGGCCGTCCTTAGCAAGCTTGAGATTGCTGTCGGTGCTGCCGGTCGGGATGATCTGAAGGTCGCCATGGCCTTCGGTGTAGCGATCGCTGTCGACGCTGCGCTCCTCCACATCCGCGAACTTCTCCGTTGTAGGATTCGCAGGGTGTTTCGACATGGTCGCCGCCGCGGGTGCAGAAGAGACAACTAAGAACTTTGCGTGGGATATCGTGCAGAGAGCGAGAATGGAAGGTCTAAGGTCACGAACAGAAGGCACGCAAGGAAATGTAAGCCACGACAGACGGGATACAAGCTTATCGCCGTACAACCTGGCACATGGCTTGAGGAGAAAGCGTGGACGGCACACGGGATCCGGCAGAATTCGCTGTTCATTAACTTGCAATTGATCGGCGCTCACATAGATGCATGCCTCCTGGGCGCATTGGGTGCATTGCACCTACGTGGTTGTGTCCGTTGCCCATGGTTGCTCATGGGTGTCTCGGTGGCTGCCGTTGGCGCCCCTTCCGACAAGCCATAGAGAGTGCGGCTGCACGCTTAGATAGTGCTTCTGCAGTTGCAAGCTTCTCGGACGCGGTATGAAGCACTGAAGGAAGGGCTTTGCAAGGCGTGGTTGGATTAGGGGACGGGACAGCGAGTGGAACGGGGAAAGTGTGCGAGCCGTGTCTCTAGCGCCAACTCTAAATGACTTCCCTGCTTCATTACACCATCCTTCATCCCCACGATGTGAGACTCTGGAACTCCTACATATGGTGTTCATCAGCATCGCCTTCTCCTACGGCTTGGGGCAGCACCTTCTGGACTTACACCCTCCAATCAACGGAATGCTTTGTTCTACCAGATTGGATTCATCGAGCTCTTCGCCGTGGCTCCGTGCATGTTCGGCCGCATATCGTTTGCTGTACTGAAAACGACCCTACATTGCGTAGGAAGTTCGCTAACTCTTCTGTCTGTAGGTATTCCTGCTCTACCTTCTTGGGAGGACAGCTCAGCTCAAAAGATGGATCCTGTGGGCCATCATTGGTATCCAGATCGTCATCAACCTGATCGTCATAGTTCAAATCTATGCGCAGTGCGGCCTTCATTTCCATGTTCTCTGGTCGTTGGACGGTGCATTGATTGGAAAGCATTGTCAGGTCTCGGATGTCGAAACGATCATCGGATACGTCCAAAGTGCATTGAACTCGCTCTGCGACATCACGCTTACTATCGTACCGGCCTTCATTTTATGGGACCTCCAAATGCCACGACGGCAGAAGGTTATCCTTGCAGCCGTCCTGATGTTAAGCATCTTCGCTTTCGCGGCATCAATTGTTAAGGCGATAGAGGTCAAGAATCTCTCCGCCACGATGGACTTCACTTGTAAGCCTCACTCTATCATCCTTCTCCACATTGAAAGGTGAGCTGACTACTTCCGCAGGGTTCATGGCCGACCTCCAACTCTGGGTCTGCGTCGAGAACAATGTGGTGATGATGGCCGCCTCTACACCCGGTCTGCGACCACTACTCCGAAGGAAGACCGGTAACGCCTATCCCTACCCTGGGAGCGGGCCTCAAGATCATTCGCACGTACTCAGTGATGGAGTTCAGCATCAAGGCTGGTCGGGCCATTCTTTCAGCAAGAAGATGCGGCAGGGCAATACTGCAAATGCTAGTCATATGGATAATAATAGTGAGGAACTTATACTAGGCGACGGCGATCGTGCGAAAGATGGGCAGATAACTAAGACGCTGGATGTGCGTGTATCATATAGCGAATGAGGTCGAGCAATCGACGTTTGTACATTTACACAGACTATGCCTCCGTATATTGGGGTCTCCTCCCATAGCCGCCCGTGGTACGACGCAATGGAAGGACACAGCTGTAGAAACAATGTGGCTACAAGCAATCTGCTCAGGATCCCGGCTTCAATGTAGGATCCTCGAAGGAAGAACGCTGAGTTGTCGATCACTGCCTCTACCGGAGGCTCACCGCTCACGAACCTTGCTTGCATAGCACCATGCTAACCGCTAGATGCATGTCGCACCTGCAACCACGTAGCTCGAGCTGCACGCGGAACACAAGCTTCAACGCGGCAGTCAACGTGTGTGCTCAAGCTTCAGGGCTGCTCCATCGGAACACGGCAGGTAAGTTACCTAGTTGCGTAATTCGTCCTTATGAAGATCTCAAAGATGAGTCCGGCTTTCAACATTGGGACAGAGTGATCGGCTACACATCACGATAGTATTTGAACAAACAGAAACTACCGTCGTGGTTGTGAACTTCTTCCAAAACACCCAACCATGGCAACAAACAGCCAATCCTCCCACACCACCACCCTAATCTCCAAACTCCAAACCACCGCCTCCAACAGCCAAAACATCGAACACGATGAGGCCACACGAGCAACCCTCCTCCAGCTCTCCCGAGAATTGACAGCGTCGCTGCAAGCACCGGATGAAGTGTGCTCCTTACTCGCCTTCTCAGTTCGTACCCACCACCCTACCAACCCAACAAACCCCCCAAACCCAACCAAACCACTTCACTAACCAACCCAGGGCGGAGCATTCATGTGCGTCCGCCTAGCCGACGAGCTCCGCCTCTTCGACCTCCTGTGCGAGCAAAGCCCCCGCACCACCGTCTCGCTCGCCGAGATCTCGGGCGCGGAGCACGGTCTCGTTGTCCGTGTGCTCAGGACTCTAGCGGGGATGGGTTTCGTCGCCCAGCTCGATAGCGGTGAATATGGGCCTACGGCTGTGACGCGGCAGATGACGATGCGGAGTGTACGTGCCGGCGACAAGTTCTTCCACGAAGAGAGTCTGCCGAGCGTACGGCAGGCGCCGGAGTACTTTCGCCAGAATGGGCGGCGGTTGCCGAGGAGTATGACGGATGGGCCGTATCAGTTTGCCGAGGGGACGGGGGATGATCCGTTTACGTGGATGTCGAAGAAACCTGGTAAGCTTGGTTCCGTAGGTATGAGAGTGTTGAGGATGTGCTGATGTGAGGGTAGGTGCGATGGAGAACTTCAACGTCTTCATGCAAGGTCTATTCGGTACGCCCGCGAGATTGGGCTGGTCGGACTGGTATCCTGTCAAGGAACAAGTACTGGATGGCTTCGATGCGACGAAAGGAGAGTTTTGCTTCGTCGACGTTGGGGGCGGCAAAGGCCACGAGTGCGAGACGTTGTTGCGCAAGTATCCGGATATGAAGGGCAAGCTCGTGACCCAGGATCTGCCGTTTGTTATAGACGATATCCAGGACCTTGACCCGCGAGTCGAGAAGATGAACCATGACTTCACGAAGCCGCAGCCGATCAAAGGTGCGAGAGCGTACTTCCTGCAGGTACGTTGCTGAATCCAAAGACGACATCGTGGGAGCTGCTGACCCTGCCGAACCAGAACATCCTGCACAACTGGGCCACATCCGTGTGTGAGACCATTCTAGCAAACCTCAAGTCCGCCATGGTACCAGGGTACAGCAAGCTGCTGATCGGCAACATCGTTCTCGCGGACACCGATGTGCCACTACGGCAGAGCTTGCTCGACATCTCCATGCTCGTGCTGCACTCCGGCCAGCAAAGGAGTCGAAGCGAGTTCACCGAGCTTCTCGAAGGCGCTGGCTTCAAGGTCGTGAAGATCTGGGTGCCGCCTGGAGATGGCGATGGGATCGTTGAAGCTGAAGTCGTTTGAGTGCTTGCACTGTCGATCGCGCCTCCGAACAAGTGGGTTCCATGCACACAGTGAATTAGTCCTCGCAGGGTCGCGTAATAGAAAGCGGAATTCCAGGTATCTTGATCCCGACCCCACGTTCTAGCATAGCATCAACCTTCTGCAACTGCTCCCAATCCTTCTCCTCCTGTGGCTTCAAACCCCAATACGCTTCGCCCGTCCTAATCTCCACCTCTTGCAAGTTTTTGAGCTTCGCGAATTCGGCCAATATCTGCGGAACCAGCCGAGTCCAGCTCTCCTTATCGTGAAGGTGCATCATCGGGACGCATTTCCGCTGGATATGCAGCGACTTGAGATTCGGCAGCAGCCAGAGCAGTCGGATGAGCTTCAAAGTCATTGTCACATCGTGGTGATGGAGGGAGAATTGTGTGATGGCCTCGCGACGAAATGTCCCAACTGAGTACAGACTCCGAGGCAGTTCCATGCAGTCGCCCCCAAAACGGAAGCGATGGGTTTCGTAGTAGATTGTCTCGGCTTCCTCGAAGACAAGCCGGCATGTTCGAAGTATGTCCATGAATCGCCGGCGCTTCCGTGGTTCGGAGGTATGGATGTCCACGACGTGTTTGTCTTCCGAGACGACCATTCGGTACATGATGAGTCTGACTTCTGCGGGTAAGCGGAAGAGTGGTGATTGTTCTTGCAGGTCCGGGGGTGGCTCTAAAGGGTGGAGGTAATCGGGGTAAGTGTCGACGTATCTGACACGACAGGCGGCCAAGGGATTGGCGCCGAGAGGGTGCTTCGTCCCATCACGGTCCAGAAAGAAGCCAGATGCGTGCACGCCGGTGGCTGACACATTGCTATACCCGTCCCAAGAAGGCATCGAAGGAATGGAAGCTGTGTCGACTTGAGGTCGCGCTTTCGAAGGAAGTCGAGGTGGGGATATATAAAGCAAGCGAGCAAGGCTACCATGTAGCACAATTGTGCTGGCGAGGTCACACACGTCTGGTGTGACAGAGAGGGGTCGCCGAATATTTGCTGTCCCGCGAGTGTACAGCAGTCCGTTCCGTGCTCTTCGATAGGCTGTCTACACCGTCTGAACCGGGGCCTGTAGTACTTGTGTGATCCAGAGGTCTCCGAGCTTGACGTATGGACGTGTGATGTGACAGGCGGTCTGAAGCCGAGTTCATTAGCAGGGGAGTGGCCGTCGTAAGAGCGGTTTGATGCTCGTACTATGCAGTGTCACCTCAATCAGCTTGACGATTCGAACCCTTCCCACGCTCCAGCATCCCATCCGCCCCCCTCAACCTCACCAACAAGTCCTCCTCCTGCGGCCTTAGCGGCAACTGCCGCTCCTCCGGCGTAAAAATCACATCCTCCTCCAGCACCTCCATCTTCCCCAGTTTCGCCCGCATCCGCTTCGCCAACCAAACCCACGCCCCAAAATCGAGAAAACGGATAGAGTTCCCCCGTCGAATGTGCAGAGACCGGAGATTAGGCAGTAGCCTCAATTCATGCAGCACATCCAAGACCTCGGACGCCGTTGCTAGACCCTGAGTTAGCGCTCTGATCGCGTACCGACGGGGTGAGCCGATGTTGCGCAGGACCTTGCGGTTGGAGGGGAGGAGGGTGAAGCGGTTGGTGGCGTAGTAGACGTGTTCGGCTTCGGCAAGGATACGCCGGCTGGTCAGGACTAAGGCGAGGTGGTGCGGAGGGAAGAGGGGGCTTGCTTCTGCTATACCGTCATCGGAAGCGAGTGCGAGCGAGTAGATGGTGAGTCGAAGCTCCGGGGGTAGTTTGAACAGGCGGCACTGGTCTTGCGGGTGGATGTTGATGATCGATACCGTGGCCTGGGCTTGAGCGGGAGGAGGGTAGCGAGCTAAGGGGGTGCAGGTCGGCTTTGGTTGAGAAGTTGACGGGGATGCGATCGGTGTGGCCGCAGTCGGTGCAGGAGTGGTCGAGGTGGGATTCGACGACGGCGGTGGAAGAGTGCTGGTTCTTGCGGTCTTTGTTCCAGCGGAATTTGAGGTTGATGGTGAAGGCCATGTTGAGATGTCATTGCTTGCTAAAGGAGAGTGGCAAGAACACTGGTTTTCATATTTTTCGAGGTTCTGGAAATGGTAGGAAGATATGGTAGATGAGGAAATCAGGTCACCGTTTGGTCGGTGTCTGGTATAGGAGCAGGGGTCAGCGCATCTCGCTGTGCCACATGTCGAGAATGCACAACTGAGCAGCTCTTCTGGTAGTCTATAGCGTTAGCAACGGGGGAACCATTCTGTTGTGAATCATGAACAGCAGTGACAGTCGCCATGCTGTCAATTGGGTGGTGGTGACACCCAAGGCTTGCCCAGCGTGGTACTTGGCCACTTTTCATGCCCATGTCGGACTTCGGTGACAGCGAGTGTTCTATAGCGAGTATCTCACCCCGGTCGATAGCCGACTACGCTGGTTGTATGTTTACGTTGATGTGAGGAGGTGGTGTGGTCCAAATGCAGGAGTGAAGTCGCAACCGAGAACGCCTTCAGGGTCTCGCCCGCTGACGTGGAGGTGTATTGGCAGGAGAACAACCAGTAACTCCATTTCTAGGATTGCCTGATATACAGGAAAGACGACAATCAGTATGACATGAAGTCACCAGCATCACGGCGACGACGCCACCAGCTATAGCCATGGACAACGAGGACAAGTACTGCGAGTATGCGAACCTCCCCATCCCCACCTACGAGGAAGCGACATCGTCTCGACCTACATCATCACAAGACTTCCGAGGTCCAGAAGAACCCAGCGACGATGCAGAGAGGCAAGGTCTGCTGGGCCAAGCGCCATATCATCGACCTACGGCCGAGTCCGCTCGATCAAGCGAGGACAGCGACTTGCGATTACCAGAGGTCAATGGAGACAACGACCGGCGGCAGATAGAAGAGCTAGATTACCTCGACCCATCCGCCGAACGAACACACAGCCTATACCACCGCGCGCGATTACGCGGACAATGGTCGAAACACCTAGCCAACATCTCCGCAACCTTCTCCTCCCTCCGTATCCCATCGATCCGCTCCTTCTACACCCCCGTATCATCCACAGACGACACCGCCTCCCCCACCTCCCCCACCACCTCCCCTCAACCCGCCCGCTCGCGATGGCTGCCCTCCCGCCTCTCCGTCCCCGAACAATACCGCATCTCCGCCCCCAACCTCGCCCGCGTCTGCGCCCTCTTCTTCATCGGCGCCATGATCTACGCCCTCTTCGCCCTCGACATGTTCCCCGGCAACGCCCGCCGACGCATGGGCGCGCACTTCGACCCCGAATCCGTCCGGCAGTTCGTGCAGGAGAATGTGGACGGGAACAGCATCGCGCGGCATTTACACCACATCACTAGCTACGACCACGTCGCTGGGACGGAAGGGGATTTATACCTGGCGAAGTGGATGCAAGAGCAGTGGGCGGAGGCGGGCGGGTTTGACGAGTTGACGTTGCAGAGTTATTACGTTTACTTGGATTATCCTACGCCGGATGGCAGGAGTGTGAAGATTGTGCATCCGGAGGGGAAGAAGTGGAAGGCGAAGCTGGAGGAGGAGCAGGCGGATCGGGAGAAGCAGCAGACGCTGGCTTGGCATGCGCATAGTTTTAGTGGGGAGACGAGGGGGCCGCTGTTGTATGCGAATAGTGGGAGTAAGGAGGATTTTGCGTGGTTGGAGGAGAATGGGGTGCAGACGCAGGGTGCGGTGGCGTTGATACGGTATGGTGGCGCACAAACGAATGCCGGGATGAAGGTCAAAGCGGCTGAAGAGGCAGGATGCGCGGGCGTGCTGCTTTACTCGGATATCGATGATGATGGTCGAGGGAAGGGGTCGGTATGGCCGGATGGACCTTGGCGACCGGATGATAGTGTCCGGCGCGCGTCAGTCAGCTACGGCGCGTACATCGCAGGCGATCCACTGACACCCGGCTGGGCGAGTCGCAAGAAGCACGACCGCACGAAGCTTGCCGACAACGCCGCCCTTCCGAAGATCCCATCCCTACCCCTCTCATGGCGCGACGCCAACGTCCTCCTCAAATCCCTCTCCGGCCAAGGCAAGAAGATCCCCCCCGAATGGATCTTCAGCTCCAGCGACCGCCTCTCAAACCGCTACACCGGCGGCAAACCCCTCAACACCAACTCCGCCAACTCCGTCATCGTCGAATTAAAAAACATCAACGACTTCAACAAAGACCAAGAAATCTGGAACCTGCACGGCCTGATCCAGGGCATCGAGTCCCCCGAAAAACGCATCATCATCGGCTCCCACCGCGATAGTTTCTGCTTCGGCGCTGTAGACCCTGGATCTGGTTCAGCGGTGATGATGGAGGTTGTATCCATCTTCCTCGCGCTTAGGAAGCTCGGGTGGAGACCACTACGCACCATCGAGTTCACCTCTTGGGACGCCGGAGCGTATAACAACATCGGCAGCACGGAGTTCGTGGAGGATAACATGGGCTATTTGCGAGATCACGGGATCGCGTACCTCAACGTCGACGCCGGCGTCAGCGGACAGGAGTTTAGAGCGCAGGGGAGTCCTTTGTTCAAGAAGGCTTTCATGCATGTGCTTAATCGCGTTGCGGATCCGGTCACTAACATCACCCTTCGCGAGCTCTGGAATAAATCCGGCTCCACGCTCTCTGGTCTAGGCGGCGGAGGCGATTTCGTGCCCTTCCAGTCTATCGCCGGCATGTCGTCTGTAGACTTTGGGTTTGAGGGCCCGGCGGGCGGGTTCCCGAAGGGCAGTTGTTATGAGACGTTTGACTGGATGCATAAGTTTGGGGATAATGGGTTTGCGTACCACCGCACGCTGGCGCAGGTGTGGGCGCTGTTGATCCTCGAGATCGCTGACCGCCCATTGATCCCCTTCAACCTAGACGCTTACGGCGAAGCAATCTCCGGGTTTGTTGACGAGTTGCAAGCAGACGCTATAGCCATCTACGCCCGCCTCAACCCCGGCGCAAAGGTCAAGGACGCGAAACACCTCTCCTCCCTCACCGCCACCGATTCTTTCCCCGGCTTCAGCCTGGCTCCACTGCGCGAAGCAGCAACCAACCTCACCCTCTCCATCAAGTCCTTCCACCAATTCGAAGACCGCTGGACCTCCAACGTGCTCGGCGCCGGCGGGCTGGAGAGCGGGAATTTCGCCATCGCGCGGCTGAAGTATAACGATCGGATTGCGCATTTTGAGAGCGATTTGCTGGATTTGCCGTATTTGCATGGGGATGGGGGGTTTCATGGGGTGGAGGGGAGGGAGCAGTTCGTGCATGTGCTGTTTGCGCCGAGTACGAGCACTAGTGAAGGCCCTCCTGGCGAACCCCCTGGCGGACCCTTTGAAGGGGGAAGGGAGCTGTGGCCGGCGATTAAGGATAAGGTGGTGGTGGGGGATTGGGAGGGGGCGATGAGGATGGTGGAGCGGGCGGGGGGGATATTGGGGAGGGCGGGGAGGAAACTTGTGGAATGATGGGGAGATGTTTGGGGAGTGTTTGGTTCTCGGGGATTGGGATTGGGTATTGTTGTTTGCATGGCGTGGCGTTGGGAGCTACATACCATTGGGTTGGATTGTGAGAAGGTCCGTTGGACTTAGTTGGTGTATGATACCGCGATTCTGCCTTTGGCTGTGTATCTTTCTCCCACTATCTACTTTATTACTTGATCCCATCTTCCACCGTCCTGGTCGTGTGTTGCAAAAGCAAAAAGCATGTAAAACCATTAAGCCTCGGCACTTCGCTGACGTCAGGCTTAGCCATTGGGTGAATGTTAACATTTCTTATTTGTCCGCTCTTCACTCTTCTTTTCTCCCTCGCAATGCACAATGCGCCGTGCAATACAGGCATGTCTCAACAACCCGACATGCCGCCCGGAAATCTCGTGTCCACCACGGGCAACACAATTCGTCTCGACCACATCCCTCAGACACCGCTCCGATAACACCCTCTCCTTCCCCGGCTTCCACCCCGACCCCCTTGACGCCCCCCTCTCCACCATCGTCCCTCAAACCCGCCCCCCTCTCCCTATCCCACCCCCAGAAGATCTCCCAAAAACCGACTCCGAAGCCAAAATCGCCCGCGCCCGCGTAGTCTTCGGCTCCCGCCTCGCCGGCCCCATCGAGCGCCGCAAAGCCCTCGACTCCGCCTCCACCAACATCGCCGGCGTGCTCGTCCCGCCGAAGCCGCTGGAGCCGGATAACTGCTGTATGAGCGGGTGTGTGAACTGTGTGTGGGATTTGTTTCGGGATGATTTGGAGGAGTGGGCGGAGAAGAGTGCGGAGGCGAGGGGGAAGCTTGAGGGGCAGAGGAGGAGAGATCGGATGATGGGAGGAGGGATGCCCGGGAGTGTGGCGGGGAGTGTGGAGGAAGATGGAGGGGGAGGGAAGTTGGAGTGGGGAGGGGAGGGGGTGGATTTGTTTGAGGGGATTCCGGTGGGGATAAGGGAGTTTATGAAGACGGAGAAGAAGTTGAAGGAGAGGCATCGGAGGGAGAAGACTAGTGGGGGGTGATGCGGATGGGACGACGGTGTGGATACAACCATCTATGACTTTTGCAATCGCCTGTTGCGCGGAATATGGTAAGTCCAGCGTCTGGACTGTGTATTCCAGCCTCTATCGAGAGCTCGTACACCGAATCACTCCGTCGCCGCAGGCTTGGGCGCAATCTTTACGAACCTGGACCTGCCATCCTCTCGCCCTTTCCACCCTCAATCGACGCGGCGACGCTCTGGCTAGCCGACTATGTGCCACCAGAACCAGGTGCGTGAGGTGGATCTGCGGCTGCTTCTCCCATTGTGCCTCCGCCTCCGTCTCCGCCGTCGAGCACACCGGTACCGGTCTGCGGTGCAGCATCTGTGGAAGAGGCCACAAGGATTGCACTTCAGGCACGGTTCTATGGTCTCGCTGGACCTGTTTTGGAAACACTTCCGGCGCGAGTCGCGGAGCTTTGCTTCGCATGGGGTGATGATCTTGAATGCCTTGCAGGAGCAGAGGTAGTGGTGTATCTCTGTGGTACACATCGTGATCCTGAGATGAAGATTCGGTGGGATGGCGGAGGACATGGCATGCAGATCCGTTTATATGTACGAGAGGGTTTGCTACTACCCTGCAGACGAAGCAGGACGACACAAGACGAAGAAGTACGGCATCTGGATGCGTTTTAAACAACGCCACGAGCTTTGCTAAGTCAAGCTGTTTGTATGGATTTGTTCGAGAGGACTGGGTGGATGCTACGGCTATGGGTTTCGGGAGCACCGCGAATATGCTGTTGCGCGAGTCGACCTTCGCCATTGCCACTATCTGTACCCTGTGGTGGATCTGCCGTTTGGTCCATGATTCATTACGAGCCCAGCAAGACCTGTTCGCCGAGCTATTCTTTTGCCGTAGGTTCACGCTCCTGCTTACTGGACGGACCCGCGTCGACAAGTCCAGAGTCATTACTCTCTCTCCTTTTCGCATCTTCAGTAGATTCGGACGTGCCTTGGCCAGCCGCTTCTCCGCTTCCTAGGACCAGGTGTGGAAGTTTGAGCTGCGGTTGCTGTTCCAGTTGCGCCTCCGCTATTCGACAGACTGGTCCTGTTCTGTGAGGCTGTATTCGCACGTGAGGCTCCACCCCTGCACTGCGGACACGGGCCATGAATGCTTACTCGTGTTGTGATCGGACCGGGTGGGCATTGTTGGTCGGGATTGCGCCACTTCGTCTGGCATTCCTCGACGACGGTAAAGGGCTGGCAGGAGCAGGAGTAGCTGTGCATTCGGATGACGCACATATTGATCAAGGACTGATGTGTTGCAGGTGGTAGTAGTTTGGTGGAAACGAAAAACCATGAGTGCGACAATTTGGGGTTATATGGACCGATTGATTGCCACAGCGCTCCAAAATGGCACCGAACGAAGAAAGTACGGGCATCTAGACACATCCTGATGATGCAGCAAGCACTGTTCAGGCACAAAGCCACCGATACGACTTTGTTCTGGAAGCAACGCCAGCTGCACGTGGGGGACCTCACCCCATAAACCATGGTCTGCATGCCACCTAGATTATCGATTTGCCGATTGATCACTCATTACTCTGAGCGACGCTTCCTCTGCTCCCAATTACCACCGTTCTTGTCCTGCGGTACATTCGCCGCCCGGATCGCATCGGCAGTCCCTCGTACTTTGTCACAAACTCCTCGAACTGCCCATCTGCGGTGACGTTAGTATTCACTGTTGCGGATTGCCAGCATCGCCTAGGTTGGCTTCTTCGGCCATTTCGAACCCATCATCTTCAACATCAGCTCCTGCCAAAGCGGGCGCATCTGATGGTCGCACGCTTGTGGTTCTGGGGATTTGTGGTTCAACAGGCTTTGGTGTTTGTGCGCGTCGAGCGGACGCTAGCTCTGATAATACCGTCTCCGCGTCCGCTGCGACTCCATCAGCAGAGTCTCGGAGAAAGCAGAGGTCGATGCCGGTGCTGCTGCGCTTGCTGCAGCTAGAGCGGCAGGGCCGATTGCAAGAGCCCCACGGATGCAATCCCTGCAAAGCGACTGAAGGACTCCTGGCTTTTCGATCACTTCCGCACATGGATGCAGGCGGCATCGCCGGTACAGGGTTCGGTGTACGCAGGAGCAGGCGTAGCGAAAGACGTAGACTTTGCACATCCTGGGGCTGTGTTTGCAGAGCAGAGAAAGTGGTTTGCAAGGAGACGGGACTGTTTATTGGAGATGAAGAATACGAATACTTGAAGAGTCAACTAGCACAACTGTGTTTGCGAAGAATAACGGGACTAATCTGGATCGTTCTGGACCAGTCTGACATTCGACAGAACAGCAATCAGTCTCAACAACGTACAGGCTTCGCAAGCGATACTGATACGCATTTCCTGTTCCCGAAACTACAGGTCCGGTCATCGTCTACAACGAAATCGCCCATCTGCTGGCCTCTCCAGCTGGTTGCAAAAATGACGGGGTTTTCACAACCGGTCAGAGCTCTGCACCCGCGCGATGCAGGGCGCCTCCCCTTGGTACTACAAGAGCACGAAATCGCCTCCGAGCCCTTCATCCTCCTCCATCGATTCATCTTCAACCTCCACAGTGCTAGGAGAACGCGAGTGGCCGCTGCTCGGGGTGAGTACCACGCCGCCGTCGCTGTCATCGTCGGAGACCTCGTCTTCATCACCACCATTGACAGCTATGGTCGAGACCGGCGCGACCGGCGCTGCTACCGCCGCTTGAACGGCCCCAGATGCATTTGCTGGACCTGCGGTGGCGACTGCTGCACCGGGAGTCACTTCAGACCCAGGAGTCGCTTCAAGATCAAGCCTCGCTCCAGGACCAAGACTCGCCACAGGACCCCCAGCCGCCACAGGACCCCCATCCCCCACAACCCCAGAGGCAAGAACAGCGTCCCGCTTCATCCTCCGCTTACCGCTCCACTCGCCCCCGCACCGCCGACAAGCGCCGCCGTACTCGACCGCCACATCCTTCTTCGTTTTACATTCGCGCCCGCCCGGACAGCGCATGCCGGCTGCCAGACAGGGTTGGACGCCGGCAAAGTACTCGCAGCTGCAGGCGTAGTTGTGCCAGGTGTTGGTGCACATTGTGAGTACCTATTGAGTGTGTCGTGGAGGAGGTTAGAGGGTGCTGGGAGGGAAGCTGAAGTATGGAGGGGAGACATGTAGATATTGATGTCGATCAAATCGGTTTGCGATGTGAGATCATAGACGCATGGGATGAGATGGTTCTGCATCGATCTGGACGATGATGTAGTAGCAAGCGATCCATTGCGGACAAAGCCGTTCGGTGCTCATGTTTTGTGGAAATGCATTCGACGGCTGGACTGTAATGCTCACACATGGTGTACAAGAATAGAGTAGGGTATCATATCTATCACTCCACCTTTCCCCTCCCCCACCCCTATCCTCACATCCACCTTCCAATGATCGGTACACTCCGATACATCTCATCGAACCCCCTCCCCACCCACCCAGGCGCCTCCCCTCCCCTCCCCACAACCCCAAACCCACCCGCCATCCACAGCGCCGTCACCGCCGCCGCAACCCCATTAATGACATACCACCGCCTCTTCTTAACCACCTGCCTCTCCCCACCCGTCGCCGTCGTCTGATCCGGCGTCAGCGCCAACCACTTCGCCCAGCCCCACGTGATATGCCACACCCCGACCCCGATCAGCGCCGTGAAACCCGTGAACGAGATAGCAGGATGTTTCGCGAATGCATGACTGACATAGCTTAAATTCACATTCGAGCTCCCACCAGGGAATTGCTGGGGGATGGCGCGGTTGATGAAGATGTGCCCAACCAACAACGGGAGAAAGAGGTAGCCTAGCTTGCTTATACCCGATACTTGGGGCCAGAATTTCGAGCTAAAGGTTTTCCAATCCGAGGGAGAGGAAGTGCCTTCGCCGTAGCGGGAGGCAGCGAGGTTGCGGCGGGAGATTCGGAGCGCGAGGCCGGAGATGATGTGGGCCCAGAGGGGGGCGATGACGAGGAGGGGCTCGAAGGGTAGGCCTTGGTAGTAGGGGCGGGTGAGGAGGAGGTAGGATTCGCTGGCGGGGACGGAGCGGGTCAGGAGGGGGATGAGGGAGGTGTTGGTTATGTGTCTAGTAGCAGGTTAGCAGCCGTTGTGGAGGTTGGGGGGAGGGGTGGCGTACGCAGCGGCGAAGGCGGTGAAGGCGTAGGAGCTGTATTTTTGTATCCGGCTTAACCACCAGATCGATGAGTGTTGTGAGTGGAGGCCCAGGTGATGTGTGCCTGTCGGTGGACTCGAAGTGGTGGGCGGGAAGTAGCCATCTTTGATCTCCGCTGGCGTTTCTTCTACGGGGGATGGCTCGACTTCTGTGAGGTCGAGAGGGTGTTTCTCTCGATCTATGTTCGCCATCGTGATGTAGGATGGTATAGATGTCGACCAATGAAACTCGACATGAAGGTCAGTCGGCTCGTGATTTAAGCTTTCTCGAGATGCAGGTCATTGGCCTGAGTGTGTCGGGCGCTAGCTCATGTACCTCCGATCGCCCACTCCCCGTTAACGACAGATTCCCCGTTCACGACAAATTGGGTGTACAGAACAGCGATTCTTGTTGCAGCAAAGCACTAATCCATGGCAAGCAACCGAATCGCCTCACACGCCCCAATAAGATATACTAGAAACGGTGCCTAAGCACTCCCCAATCTCCACCCACAAAACAACGAAAGCAGCTCACCGAACGACCGAACAACACCTCCGCCATGGCTCCAGTATGTCCCCCTCCAGTCCACACTTCACAACAACCACTAACCCCCTACCAGCGCAGCCAAGCCCTCCCCCAAGCAACAACAGACTCCGCCCGCGAAGCCCGGAAATCCTTCTTCTGTAAGCCCTCCCCCACTCCACCCACCTCGCCACTGTCAACCAACCGCTAACAACCCCACCCAGGCGAATTATGTCACAAGGGCTATGCCCGTATGAACGACTTCGAAGCCCACGAGGGGTCGTATGACCATCAGCACCGTAAAGTGCGTCCATCCAAACCTACCCCGGGGACTATATCTTGATTCTTGACGGATATCGTTGAAAGTGTGAATAGAGATTAAAAGACCTCCGCACCCTAACCCGCGACCCGGCCGCCACAGCCAAAGCCCGCGCCGCCGAGCAAAAGGCCAACGAGGAGACGGGTCTGAAATCCATTGCCCTCTCCTCTGCCACGGCCGCTAGGCCATCCTCAACCTCAACATCCACTAGCACCGCTGGCTCCTCTGGCGCTTCCGCTCCGAAGAAGAAACCCGTCTTCAAAAGTACCCTCCAACCGCACAACGCTGCTGCGTTAGGTACGGAAGCTAAACCTTTCATCACAGCCGTTGGGGGTGAAGATAGGGAGGGCGATCCCTCGGGTGCGGTGAGGAATGGGTGGTTTGAGGAGCGGTATCGGCCGCGGTTCGTGACGGGGTGTGAGGAGCGGGGGTGTGCTGTTTGTAATGGGGGGATGGGTATGGATCTGGGGGAGGTTGGGTCATGATCAAGGCGAGGAAATGTGAAGGTTTAGCGTTGGCGTTAGGAGTAATTATGCATTCAACTTGTTACAGAGACGTATTCAATCGGAAGGAATTAATGGCTGCCGGATGCCCTGGCGCAACAGAGCACGGTAAAGCTTTTGGGGTGGTATATGCGGTACTGGGTAGAGACATGGATCTGAGCAGAGGTGCTATACCACTCTACCCACCACTCCACCACCACTATCCCCTCCCACTCACGCACCCACCTCCACCTCAACACCCACCGCCGGATCCAACGCCGCTTGCTGCTCCAGCACCATCCCCCGCGTAAACTCCCCCATATCCTTAACCCTAAGATTGACCTCATCAACCCTCTCATCATTCCCCTGACTCATCGCCGCAACACCCACATTGCGCTTCGGCCGCAGCCCCGTCCGCTGCATGACCGGATAGAAATACGCGCCCTTCGCCAACCGCTTCGTCGTCCCTGGCACAGGCCCAACATCCGTTTCCGGGTCGTGTAGAGCCATAGCAACGGAATCATCGTAGAATTTCTCCGGGTCGCCGTTTTGCGTGTAGGTTTCATAGGTGCGTACACGGCTGTACTTGTACGCGCGCGACCCGTCGGGTAGGTCGTCGGTGTAGAGATCATCGTCGTCGTTCTCGGGATCGTTGGGGTTGAATTTGCGCTTGATGCCGCGGACGGAAGTGGTGGTGGAGGGGAGGAAGAGGTCGTAGTCATCTTCTGGCAGCGGCCGGGGTTTTGAGGACTCAGGGTCCCAGTCTGCCACTCGTTGATGGTACTGTGCGTAAGCGTACGTGTCGTTTTGGGGGCGGAGGATGGCGGCGTCGAGGCGTTCGTCGTAGTTGTCGCCTGCTGCGACGGGGTTGGTGATGAATTTGTAGACGAGGTAGCAGCCGGTTTGCGGGAGGGCGTCGAGGTCTGGCAGGACGGGGTAGCTGTCCAGGAGAGTGAGTTCGGGTTTTGAGGGATGTTTTGGGTTCGACCAGGCTTTTACTTCGGCGTCTGAGATGGCTGCGCCGCGGATGTTGGAGGTGTTGTCCTCGCCTCTGTAGGCGTCCTGGGGGTATGCGACGTCGAAGCCTTTGACGATGTTTCGGATGATGTTGAGAGGATCCTCCTTGTTTGAGCTCGTCTTCCTTCGCTTGGGGTCGTTGCGTAGTTTGACGAGGTCTTTGGGGGTGGAGGAGGAGAAATGTTGTGGTCCTTGCGAGGATGTGTACTCGGTTCTTCGCAGGAATGATACTGCGCCGCCTACGCCTTTGCCGAGCGCGCTGAGTGGTTTGAGTAATTGCTTGTCGGTAGGGTGCAGTGGCTGTCCGCTCGGTCGTGCCAGGATTGCTGTCAGAGGTTAGTCTGCGATATGGTTTCACTGATGTGAGCTCCTACCTGATTCATCGCCACTGAATACTCCGGGTATGCCAATCAGATCAATTGGCATGCCCAGCTCCGCATCCGCCTCGATGTTCAATGGCTGGTCTCGCGCGAGCTTCGAGGCATATGCGGCGCTGGTGTATTGTCCTCCCGCTAAGCCAGTGCCGGGGATGTCAAGCAACTTCGGGTTGTTCGCGGGAGGGGGTAGTGTGTTGGAGTATCGAATGCGAGCGATGTAGTCCTGGTGTACCACGCGCTCGCCAAGTCGCTGGCCAGATGCCATGTTGTGTAAAGGGTGTTCGCGTTGTCGCTAGTGGCTGAAATTCGACAATCTTGACAAGCGCGATGCTGAGACAAGAGGCGATGAAGGATTTGTGAACAGTGTATGTCGTTTGTCAATCGTCGTCGGTGTTTCTCACACGATACTGAAGCTGCGAGACAGTTGGAGGTCGTGGGTGGAGGCGCAATCAGGAAGGTGTAACGACTAGTTCTACACCTTCTCCCCCGAAAATCCTGGGCAGCATGGGTACAGATATCCCGCTGTAATTGGCTCCTATGTCTGGTCCCATGAGCTATCACGTTCTCTGAGATGCTTGAACTATTCGACGCGCCACATGAGGCTCTTCGCTTGACCGTCGTACCTCTCTAGTACGCAGACTTCGGCCATGGCTACTACGCCACTGTTGAACGTCTCTTCCACAGTCAGCTCTCTACGACCCAACGTCAGCGTCGCCCGAACTCCTGCAGGTACATCCTCGACCCTCCATATGCTCGGAGGCTTGTTGCTGGGCCTGTTGACGGTCATACCGAGCTTGCTCTACTGGATCATCAGCTTCGTGACCTTGACCCTCCCAGCATGGCTCTTCAACTTCTTATCGACAAGCCTCACCTTCACGATGAATATGACAACATTAATCCTGCTGCTGGTGGTCTTCGCCTCGACCGTCAGCTGGTTCGTACGATATCGATTCCTCAACATGTACTCTCGGCTACCACCAGAGCCGCAGAGGAAGGAACCGCAGATCGAGATCTTCCCAGATGCACAGGAAGCCGATAGCAAAGCGGGTCTGGCAAATTACTTTGACGAATTCTTGAGCGCTATCAAAGTCTTTGGGTACTTGGAGCGGCCGGTCTTCCATGAGCTCACCAGGACTATGCAGACTCGCAAACTGATTGCCGGCGAGACTCTACTCCTGGAAGAGGAGAAAGGCTTCTGTCTGGTGGTTGATGGGCTCGTGCAGATCTTCGTCAAAGCTGCTCGAGATGCTGAGCTGGATTCTAGCAACGAGACGAGCTTTACCGACGACGACCAGCATGAGGAGAGGCATGCGGGAAACAGGAGCTACCAACTATTGACAGAAGTCAAGAATGGAGCGCCAATGTCCTCGTTGTTCTCAGTCCTGTCTCTGTTCACGGACAACGTCAAGCTGCGATTCGACGATGAGGATGATTCTCATGGCTCCGGGAGCAATTTGAAGCAGCATTTGAAGGACATCAGGAATCCCTACCAATATGACGGAGACTCTGCTCTGGAGTCTGTCCCACAAAGCCCTACTCACAGGCAAGGCGGGGGTTCTCGACCAGTATCAAGCCACAAGAGGGCTTCAACCGCCACAAGCGCATTCAAGGACCCGCCACCGTTTGCACTGGACGCCAATGGCCACTCCGAGGATACCACTCAGCACTACAGTAGACGGCCCAGCTTCATTAGATCGGGAAGCTTCCGACATAAGAAGCCGAAGAAGCAGTTCTCAGCACATCCGGATATTGTGGCAAGAGCGACTGTGGATACCACGATTGCTATCATACCTGCCAGTGCCTTCCACCGTATCACGAGGATCTATCCTAAGGCCACGGCACATATCGTCCAGGTCATTCTTACGCGTCTTCAGCGAGTGACACTTTCGACGGCTCACGCTTACTTGGGACTCACAAGCGAAGTGCTGCGTACTGAACGGCTTATGGAGAAATACACTGCCCATGACTTGCCCCACTTCTTGCGTGGCGAGGCGTTGACCAGGCTGAAAGATAAGTTTAGGAAGGACCAAGAACGCATGGGGCCAGAAGAAAGCATGAAAGGCATTGCGCTGCACAATCCGCGAGTCGCACAGCGAAAACAACGAACGAGTAGTAACCTTCGCCGTGACGCTGCTTTTCAAGCGAGGTTGTCTGTCAACAAAAGCACATCATCAGCTGGCGATTTCGACGACCGGAATGGTGTCAGTGCTGGAGACTTGCTCACCAATATTCACGCCGCGAGAGGCCCACCTGGTCGCAAGCGGCAGTTTGGTAGCTTCTCGCAGCCATACTCTACGCCTCAACATGCGAACGGTGACCTGCATAGCCCTAATCATCACGACACCCGGAATCCCTTCAATGTCGATGCCAGTCCGCGTGCGACTATGCATCGGCAAGAGTCTATGGATGAGGACCTCCTTTTCCGTGAGTCAATCATGGAGTGTATGGCTAAAGCTGTCGGCTTGACCACCTCGCAGAGTGCGAAACGGACGGAATCTGCAGCTCAGTCGCCGAGACTAGTATCTTTCGATTCGCGGAACAAGACGGCGGTCTTTAACAATAACGCTTTCGGCTTCATGGATCCTTACGAAGCGTCTCTGGACGACTCGGAATCGGCCGTCTCAATGTCAGCATTCAGCTCGGGTGGATCTGCCAACATACTTGAGGAGCTTAAAAACGAGCTCGAGATCGTCTACTTCCCGAAAGGTTCAATACTGGTTGAAGAAGGCGAGCGAAACCCGGGGCTCTACTATGTCATCGATGGCTTCCTAGACGTCAGTGCATCCGTGGACGAGCAAGACCGGGACAAGAATGTGCTCGGAACAGCACCAGGACTTGAAAACGACAACGTTCCGGATTTCTTTCGATCATCAACGGACAGGCGCGGATCTACTTCGCAGCGATCTTCTTCAATACATGCCAGAGATGCTTCGCGGAAGCGGAAGCAGAGCAGGAAGAGTCTGTTCCTCATCAAGCCTGGAGGTCTGGCGGGATATCTTGGCACGATATCTTCTTGGCGGTCGTTCATTGACGTGACGGCGAAGACAGACGTCTATGTGGGTTTCCTGCCACGAATGGCGATTGAGCGGATCGTGGAACGCCATCCAATTGTGCTGTTAACCATGGCGAAGAGGCTGACAACGCTCCTTCCTCGTTTGCTTCTGCATATTGATTTTGCACTCGAGTGGCTGCAGGTCAACTCTGGTCAGGTGCTGTATCATCAGAAAGAAGAGAGCGATGCGATCTACATCGTCCTGAACGGCCGTTTGCGAGCTATTCAGGAAGGTGCAGACGGCAAGATGGCTGTCATCGGAGAGTATGGGCAGGGCGACAGCGTGGGCGAGCTCGAGGTCTTGACCGAGTCATCAAGACCAGGCACACTTGTGGCTATTCGTGACACTGAGCTTGCGAAGTTTCCGAAGACTTTATTCAACAGCCTCGCGCAAGAACACCCTGGTATTACGATCAAGGTGTCCAAGATCATTGCTTCGCGCATGCGAGCACTGATCGAGAACCCAATGGATGGAGTTGCCGCTCACGAAGGCAAGCTTGCAGTATCGAGGAACCAAGCTACATCGAACTTCAACTTGCGGACCGTGGCGATCGTGCCGACTACTGCTGGCGTACCAGTCGTGGAGTTCAGTAACAAGTTGCACAATGCTTTGAGCCAGATTGGTACTCCAAATGGCGTTACGACACTGAATCAGGCCTCGATCTTGAACCATCTGGGCAGACATGCGTTCAGTCGCATGGGCAAGCTCAAGCTGTCGCAGTATCTCGCTGATCTGGAGGAGAAGTACGGGCTAGTCCTTTACATTGCGGACACCAGTGTCAAGTCACCTTGGACCGAGACTTGTATCAGTCAGGCGGATTGCATATTCCTGGTTGGCCTGTCTGAGGGCTCGCCTAGTATCGGAGAGTACGAGCGCTTCCTGTTGACCACCAAGACGACTGCGCGGAAAGAGCTGGTGCTGCTACATGCAGAACGATACTGCCCGCCAGGTCTAACCCGATCATGGCTGCGCAACCGACCATGGATCAATGGCGGTCATCACCATGTTCAGATGTCCTTTCGCACTGCACCGGAGCCCGTTCACCCACTGCCGAAAAGATTTGGCAATGCTCTCAAGCAGCGAGTGCAAGTTTTGCAAGCCGAGATCCACAAATACACCTCTCGCAAAGTACGTCAAACCCCACTCTACTCCGCTGAAACACCCTTCAAAGGCGACTTCCACCGCCTCGCCCGTCGCCTCTGCGGCAAATCCGTCGGTCTCGTCCTCGGTGGAGGAGGCGCTCGCGGTCTCGCACACGTCGGTGTTATTCGTGCTCTTGAAGAAGCTGGTCTACCGATAGACATCATCGGCGGCACGTCAATCGGCGCTTTCATCGGTGCTGTCTACGCACAAGACGCCGACGTCGTACCCATGTACGGTCGCGTAAAGAAGTTTGCGGGTCGCATGGGCAGCGTCTGGCGTTTCGCTCTGGACGTCACATACCCCTCCGCCTCCTACACCACCGGCCACGAGTTCAATCGCGGAATCTTCAAGACGTTCGGCGACAGCCAGATCGAGGACTTCTGGCTCGACTTCTACTGCAACTCCACCAACATCAGCAAATCCCGCTCCGAGATCCACACCTCAGGCTACGTATGGCGGTACATCCGCGCAAGCATGTCGCTCGCCGGCCTGCTACCACCCATGTGCGATGAAGGCAATATGCTGCTCGATGGTGGCTACGTGGACAACTTGACTGTCTCGCACATGAAGTCGCTCGGTGCGGACGTGATCTTTGCCGTCGATGTCGGAGCACTAGACGACGATCGGCCGCAAGCGTATGGTGACTCACTGTCCGGCTTCTGGGCCAGTCTGAACCGCTGGAATCCGTTCTCGAGCTACCCGAATCCGCCAACGTTGTCGGAGATCCAGGCGCGGTTGGCGTATGTGAGTTCGGTGGATGCGTTGGAGAGGGCGAAGAATATCCCCGGGTGCAAGTATATGCGGCCGCCTATTGAGCCGTACGGGACGCTTGAGTATGTATTCTACTCATTCACCTTCGCTGACTGCCATCATACTGATTTTGTGATCCAGATTCGGCAAGTTCGACGAGATATACCAAGTCGGCTACCAATACGGGCAACGCTTCCTCGCCGATCTACGCGAGGAGGGCGTGCTGCCGGTGATGGAGGAGACAGAGGAGCGCAGGAATTTGCGCAGGACGATGGCGCCGAGGCGGGCTAGTATATGATGTTGTGTTCGAGTGCTGCGATTCAACATTGCTTAGCAGGGCGTTTGGCATAGAAGATACCCATAGGTTCTGGTGAGGTTTGAAACAGAGATGGTGTTGATCGTATTATCTTCTTCCGAGATCGATGTCTAGCACCTTGATCATGTCACCATGTCTTTCCTCATTAGTCTCCTGCTTTTGAGCCCTAAAGAACGGTGCTACGGCGACGTCGACGACTCCTTCCATCAGACCTTTTACCACGTTCTGTAATTCGTCGCCCGTCTGCTTCAAGTCCGGAAACGCATTGACCTCCAGCAACCATGACCGGCCTTCAGCATCGACCAGAAAGTCCAACCCGAAGATCTCGAACGCATTTGGTAGCACTTGAAAATGCACAGACATCCCACGAGCAGCGGCTTCGAAGACCTCGGATGTGATTTTACAGATCTGATCGAAAACATCCTGCTTCCAGTCCCCTTTCACTGTAGCAGAAGCAACACCAGACGGAAGACACCAGAAGTCCTCTACACTCCCCTCCCGTTCGCCGGTCTGGAGGCAGGTGTTGGTGAGATGCGCGGAGAGATCGTCGTTTGGGCCTGCTGGGTCCGAGTCGTTGTTTGGTGGGGTGTAGGGATCCGCGGCGAAGAGGGCGAGCATGCGTTTGTAGACGTAGAGTTTTAGGCCTCCGACTGCAAGGACGTATGTTCGGATGTGGAATTTCCGACCAGCGGAAGGGTGGGGCGAGGGCAGGAGGAGTGGAGGCTGGATGTAGGGTTGTGCGATGAAGTGGCGGAGGTGGGAAGTCATGATACCGTTAGATTGGGCGCCGTTTTGCACGTTCTGCTCAGGAGGCTTCTGGGACTCATCGTTGGCTGCGTCGTTATTTTCTTCATCGTCAGAGTCGGCAGGATCCCATTCCTCAAAGATAGCCTGTAGCTCCGCCTCCGAGCCGAACAGTCTAATTCCCTGCCCTCGTTCGCTCATTCCAGGCTTGAGGATCCACCATTCCTTCTCGCCATCACCAAGACTTTCGTTGCGCTGCCAGCTCTCCCTCAACTCCCACGCTTCGGCTTGATCCAGTGCGTCGTCCAGAAACTCCGCATAGTCGAGCTCGAACTCCACAGCCGGCTTCACATGGTCCTTTAGTCGTGAGTCCGGATGCTTGGCGATCCAGTGGGCCACAGTCGTGGAGAGGTAGTGCTTTCGAATCAGAGCCTTGCGTATGATGTATGAGTTGGCTAGACTTGAAGTCGGATGGGCCAGGAGATGGTCGAAATCGATACTTTCGTATTGTCTCCATTGTAGCAGTCGAGAGCGTGAACGATCCGCAAGTAGAACATCCAGCGACTGGGATTCGATCAGAACGAGTAGTTCAGGCGGTAATCTCGCCTTGAGCGCAGCGATGAGAAGAGGCTGTACGTAGTGGTCTTCGTAATCGACGAGAGCGTAGATCTTACTGTCCTCGTCTCCGCCCATGTTTGGTGGGTGTTGATATTTAAGTTTATGTCGTAGGAAAGGAGGTGAGGTGAGGTTATTGCTGCAAAGCCCTGATTGGCTGCATCGAAAAACACGCTAACTTACGTGCATTTCTGCTCTACCTTTCCACTATCGGGGAATGAACAGTAAGTGATATGGGTCGCCGAGGGAGTGGGTTTCAGGAGGAGTAGGAAATTGGTAAGCTACGAACCCTGGCCGCAACAAGGCAGGGAGATTGATGAGGAGGGTGCCTATAAGAACCTTGAGCGGCTGTCACGTCTTTTCCGGTAGTGTTGCGTTGATCCAAGCACATCATACTGGCCGCCCACGGAAGGCCACCGACTGGAAGACAATACTAAACCCGCTCGTTGAGTGTGAGACGACCAGAGAGGCATGAACGGTCACTTCCCGTATTCTCCAGTATTCTCCATGGTTTTTCCAATAGCGTGGCGAATATCCAAGCGAACGCCGTCAGGAGTGGTGAAGCCGGGCAGGCTGGTCTCCAGCACACTCGACTGAAAATCCTCATCTCCAGTGGGATATTACCTTTCGCGCATGGAAAATGGTAAGACGGTTTTCTATACTCATCTCCAAGCACGAAAGGTAATATCCGGCGTGTGGGGCGTGTGGTTGACCGAACCGAACCGGGGCGATGGGATTCGAACGCCACCTTTGGAGACTTCCAGTCGACCTTGGAAGTGACTGTACATCACCCAGAAAGCACTTCCCAAGGGGATCCTACGTTCTCCAAAGCTGTATGAGATTTTCCCAGCCACCCAGGGCAGTCCAACGTCGAAATGCGAGGCGGCGAGTTACAAGTTGGATTTACCAGCCAACATCTGGAAAACACAAGAGAGCGACCTGGATATCTTCTTTAAACACCTTCCAATCTCGTGGGCAGTGTGGTGCCAAAATCCATAGCATTTCCAGACTGCAAGCACGTAGGAAGCTCGGCCAGCGTATACTTGAAAGTCGGACTCTGGCCCTGGAGATTGTTTGGAAGATGACGAGCGGGCCATGTTCACCTACTTCAATTACCTCCCAGCTCGTGGACAGCACGTGGTGGTAGATCCGTGTCGATATGAGCGTCAAGGCAGACCATCACATAATCAGCACCGTCAAGACGTCACTAATATTGTCCCATATGACACCTGGCAGAGTTCTCGGCTTACCACAACCATTTCCAGACGTTTCTGCTTCCTCGCTTGCCCCTTGGGGAAAATCCCAACGACCTTTGGGTTTACATACCAACGAGACGACGGGTTGGAGAACGAATACAGCGCACTGTTGGAACCAACACCACCTGGATGATGATGCTAGGTGCTCCAGCGTCGATTTCCAGTATTTTCCACGTTGATGGTGGTGGCAGAAAGTTTTCCCAAGACCCGGCGATCGACAGTGTACATTGGAGCCGTTGAGCGACTCAAGCGTTCCGTCTCAGGGAGTTTCGATTTGGAGACAGAGGATTACGTCTACTACGATATCGGCATCGAAAACAACCTGGTCGGAAGCCTCGGCATCACCGTCAGCCTTTCCATCCCCAGGGAGATCGCGCGTCGCTGCTGTTCCAGACTCTTTTCCGGACCCCGAAGAGCGAGATGCGGCGACTGGCGAGCGTGAAGTGTTGCCTCACACACCGGATGATCAACAACTCCACGAAGGCAGCGCGAATCGAGAAGATAGAGGAGTTCTACAAATTGGTCTTTAACCTTGGCTCCAACCGCATGACGTTGGCGAACTGCGGACTGGCCGTAGTGGGCAGACACTTCCACGACCCCTGCGACGATGCGGTGTTTGCAATGCAATGCTTGCTGCTGCCGGCAGTGAAGCAAGCGAAGCCTATGCTGGTCAGTCCGTACTCCGAGTGGATGTGGCTTCTATCATCGCCACGACAGCTACTGGAGACGGTAGTCCAGCTGCGTATGCAGACAGCAAAGCCCGGCCCTCGTGAGACTCCATCGTCCAGATCCACAACAACAGCGCAGCAGCAATATGAAGACTTGTGCGGACCACTTATCGACGAACAAGAGCGGCTAGCACGGTGTGCTGCGGTCCTCGCGACTGTAGACGGCGATGTGCTTTTAGCAGCTCTAAAGCGCACAGAGAGCCGCCGCGGCTCCGTAGCCGAGTTTACCAACATGGAAGACAAGAAACGTTTCGACAGCCGCGCATATGCTGCTGCGCTTCGCAAGAGAGTAGACTGCAGATTGGCGGAGTCTGCGGTGGAGGTTCTGGTTTCTCTGCTGCCAGAGACTCGTGCACAGATGCAAGAAAAGAAAAGGCAAGCCCGTGAGCAGATAGAGTGGTGCTGAGTGTGCACGGTCAAGCAACGTATGTAAATCGCGGAGCATATTTAGTGTTGGGTTGATTTGGTAGTCCAACCTCCTCCGTCTCGATCACAGTGTGCTCGCCTTTCGTGCACCTCTTCGACATCGGATTGGTAGCCATCTCACTTACTGAATCGGGCCCGCCCATGAGACGAATGACTTTCCTTCCCTCCCTCTTCCACCTTCGGACTCAACATGAACGATTGGCTAGCAGGATCACTGGTCACAATCCAGGGCTGCTTCAGCCGCTTTTTGTCACTTGTATCATCGCCATCGCTGTCCTTTGTCGTCTTTTCCGGGACCGGGCTGCCAATGGCTATACTGATGATTGCAGTCGGATCGCTGAAGTCCATGAACCAGGCTCGATGCCACAGCCAATACACCAAGATGATGATGTTGATCAGAAACACGGCGAACAAGACTACTTGAAACGCTTGCTCGTAGTCCGCAGTACCGCCGGAAGCGTAATGTTGCTGGTGCACCAAAGCATTGAAGTATTGTATCTGCGGTGGGTCGAGAATGTTGCCGTAGCCCGAATAGTTCTAGTATTCCACGAATGGCGCGTCAAGGGCGCTCTGGAGTAGTGTACATCCGGACATGACTGCAAGTGCCTCCGCAGGCGACGGGAGGTTTATGTTTGGGAGCAGCTCGCCGGTTTTCCAGTCCTTTAGTGGGTCGGAGAAGATGAGTTCGGACCACAGCCGCGCGGTAGAGGAATTGCCTCCGATGACACCA
The DNA here is from genome assembly GCA_033117895.1 of Extremus antarcticus. NCBI lineage: Eukaryota > Fungi > Ascomycota > Dothideomycetes > Mycosphaerellales > Extremaceae > Extremus > Extremus antarcticus. The sequence continues at coordinate 193,691 of JAWDJX010000042.1, read as the reverse complement.
GAGGCCATGTTGATGCTAGCGACCCACATGCTCGCGATTTTCGGCCAGTCGCTATTGTACGAGTCGTTCCCCGATGTGGCGTCCGGCGTTGAGTCAACATATCGCATGCCGTCCTTGCGATCGCTGCAGATAGCTTCGAGGGTCGCGGAGTTGCTGGATGCGTTGTATTGTGTAGAGCAGTCTGGTGTCTGGCCAACTCGCAACTCACATAGAGCATAGTTAGTAGTGACTGTGACACCACCTTTGCCGAGCACGTAAATGCTCTTCCGACCGAAAGGGAGGTTGGTCGTGTCGTTGGCGAGAGTGTTGTATTCGGACGGGAGCATAGGGAAAATTGGTGGCCAGTTATACTCACCGTAATCTGGGCCCCATTCGAAAATTGCGTCGAAGGGCGTGCCGTCCAGGTATGGATCTGCTGGTTGATGCGGCTGCAAGGTCGAATTGTTGTACAAAACACCATTATTGGGATTTCTATACAGGAAAGGGGCCAGCGATGCTTCGTCAATGCCCATGGCGCAGGTTATATTGATGAACGGCGACGGCACAGAAGCGCGAATGCTGTAGATGCCCAAACCGTTGAGCTCATTTGGCTGCATGATGCCGTTGGCAGGGTCTTGCGCTGCCTGCACGACTCCAGGATGCGGGAAGGCCATAGTGACATTGTTGATTATCCAACCCTCCGGCTGGTGCATGGTGATGTTCTTCTTCTCGATCCATGGACCGATGACCGTCGTATTGTCGTTGAACATTGCATATCCTTTCGGACGGGAGGCCAGGTAGGCGGATCCATTGCCAGCCGTGGCAAAATCAGCCCACGTGCTTAGCCAGTGCTGATAGTTGTGGTATGCGTGGGAAGCGTGATCGATTTGGAGACACGTAAGTTGCGAATCCACTTCGTCGTCCAGTCCCGAAGCAGCAACGATTGGCGTCTTGCACTTCTGCTGAACGTAGCCAGTATTGGCGAAGGACGTAGCGACTAGACCTTGCACGGTGCGTGCCTCCCACTGGGAAAACTTCAGCTGAGGCTGTACGAGTGCAGTGCTTGCAGACGTGTAGAGCAACGCGGCGATTGTTGCAATGATCGTAAGGACGCCCAGCCAGGTGGAAGCAGCGTAGCGCACGCTCTGTGGCTGAGTGAGCACCATGCCCGGCTGTGATGGCAATAAGCGCATATGCATATCGGCGATCGTGACACCCGTTTTTCCTGCTTTGTCAAAGGCTCGCCGGGCTAGGCACTGCCCAATAAAAGCTACCAAGATTGTGACGAAAGACAGCTCGATCATCTTGGCACAGAAAGAGGTGAGGAAGGCGGCCTTCGATATCGTGAGGGAGCCATCGGTACCTATCGATTTCCCGTAGCGTGGTGCGCGGATGGCGATGATGAAGAATATGCCGCTGAGAATCGTCGAGAATAGGGACAGCAGAATATACCCAGCCGCGATATCGTAGTCCATGTCCTTCTTGAACTGTTTCGAGCCATCGTTGGCGTGGCTTGCTTCAACGTCCGCGAACTGCCCGCCGGCGTAGGCCGTCATGGAGTTTTGAAAGTCGTATGTCCGCAAGTGGTGCATAGTCCATGGCGGATCTCTATCCTCTTCCAGTGACGAACGCAAAGTATCACCGTGAAGGCCACCACTTGAAGACGGCGGCGTGGGTACCGAGCGGCGAGCAATCGAAGTCGGTGGCTTGGGAACCGGACGGCGAGCAATCGAGGGTGTCGGCGTGGGGACCTGACGGCGAGCAATCGAGGGTGTCGGCGTGGGGAACTGACGGCGAGCAATCGAGGCTGACGGCCTCGGTACCGGACGACGAGCAATCGAGGACGACGGCGTGGGTGCCAGGCCTGGCTGATGTACTGGTCTTGAGTCCCAATACGGGTCCGAAAATTCCATGATGCGAGGGCCGTCTAACAAGGAGTCAATCTCGGCTTCGTGCTCAGAAGTTTCATCCGCACTCTGCTGTCGTGGGTTGGCATCGACCACTTGTTGCGGACATACAATGTAGCCATCGTTGACAACACTTCGTTGATTAATCTGCTCCATATCCAGCTCAGTTCGACGATGGTAAAACGAAGCAATGGTCCTCGAACGAACGTCAAAGGACTGGAACTGGCAAGGCTCGACACCATAGACCACCTCGACCGCCTACGCGGCCATCCTTCTGTATGACAAGGCTGTGTAGAACTCAGCGAGCGCAAGCATGTAGGTGCCCGGCGGTATGGGGTTTGTGCAACCTTTGATTTGTCGAATGCCCCTTTCCGGGCGTTGGGAACGACACCTCCATCGTGCATCGAGCTCGCGCTGGGCATTGTATGTGCTGATGGTCCAACAGCAATCGCTCCTCAGTGGCGTCTCACCGGAGTCCGGTCGCATGCAACTGCTCGGAAACGGCATCAGATTGTTTGCTGTCCGAATTTTGCGCGTCACGAAGCGGAGCCTGTCTCCGTTGCGCACCGAACGCATGGCTCGACCTCGCTTTGCCACCTGGACTTCAGTATGTAAACCCGGTGAGCAGTGTCTTTCAGAGCAGACAAAACGGTGATACCGTGCACATGGCGGCCTCTCACACAGCGAAGCACTCGCAGTCATACCTGGTCCTCGGCTGCTCGTCGTCACCCGAGATGGAAAAGCAGCACCTCGAATCCGGTGCCCTTCGCCTTGATCGCCTACCCGCCGCTTGCCGAACCCTGGGACAGCGTGCCGTGAGAGCTGGAAAGCTGGCCTAGTTGAAAGCAGATTCACATGCTCGCCTTCACTAACAACTGTATCCAGAAAGCTCACCGACGTGTAGTCCCGGTCACTTCTTCGTCTTCGCAGCAAGAGCTTCGGTAAAGGATGCACTCATCTTCCCCATAGGCCTCTCCTCTGCCTTCTTTGACTGCTGCGCCCCACGACTCATGGTCTTCTCCAGTTACCAGGAGTCGACGCCGTATGTGTCCAGGTTCCAATAGCCATCAATGCTCCCAGTCGTAAACCAGGGCACACAGCCTCATCCGCACCGGTGACCTGCATCTTGCTACAGCGTTCTCCTGCGAAGCCATACAGAAAGTCCGACGATTTGGATTGTTTGCCAGATTCTGTGTTACGGAAGATGCGGGCGAATTCGTGTGGAACACTCATACCGTCACCTCTTCGTCTTGATACCCGGTGCTGGCTCCGAAATTACACTCGTTCTCTTCTACATCATCACTTCTTCCCCACCGCCGGCGCCTTAGCAAAGAAACTGCTCATCTTCTTCATCCCCGTCGTATCAGCATTCTTCAGTTGCTGCACACCCCGACTCATGTTCTTCCGCCTAAACTCCTCTTCCTCCTTCTTCCGCTTCTTCATCTCAGCCTTCTCCAGTGGCTCGTCGTCGTCTTCGAGGCCGCGCTTGCGGCTGATGTTCTCGCTCATGGTGCGGAGGGCTTGGGCTTCTGCTTTGCGTTTTGTGAGGTGCTCGAGGTGGGTGGAGAGGGGGGTGAAGTCGGCGCTGGATGTGAGGACGGGGGAGAGAATTTTGCGAGATGAAGTGGGGATGTAGGAGTTGAGGAGGTAGTTGAGCGCTGTGCGGAGGCGGAGCAGATGCTGTATCTCCTTGTCTGTGGTCGAAACTTCGTCCGAGGGGGTAGCGGCGACTGATGTTGCGGCTGTTGAGACGCTCGTAGCCGTGATGCTGCTGGTTTGTGTGTCTTGCGACTCCTGTGCGGATGAGGTCTCGGTTTGCGAAGCGCCTGATTCCATGTCCTCGAGCTCGTCGTTGATGGCTATGCTCATAATACTCGCCTCTCTTTTAACACTCATCATTGGCACCACCAAAGGCTGCTTCACGAATCGTTCCTCCATGCTCGGCGGCAGACCTCTCGCGACCATTCTCTCCGCCTTCTCCCTCAGAACTCCGCACAGCTTATCCTGGGAAAGCTTATACAGCCTCTCCTCCCCTGCCTCCATCTCATCACACACCACCATCATCCTGGTTTCCAATAACTTCTCCAACCTCCCCCCAGACTGCCGATCCAATCGAACAAGCTCCTTAAAATGCGCCGACTTCTCCCCAAGCAGATCCACGTAACCCCCCGCCTCGAAAAACATGTTCTTCCCCTCCTGCACAAGCACCGGAAGCAACAGAAACAGCGGATCTATTGGAGTTGCGACCATCATCTCCGCTGTCTGAAGCACATATCCGTCTTCATTGCCCGCCACTCCACCCTCCCCACCCTCCCCAGCTTGTTCTCCATCGCCACCGGCCTGTTCTGGCGCCAACAACCAACTCCTACACCCCTTCCTCGGCGCCGCGATCCGCGTGAACTCGTAGAACCCCTTGTCCGGGCATACAAAATATCGATTTGGACTACCTGTCGCCGGGTTCGGCAATGTGACTATCCGGGCTTCGGCAGACGTGTCTTTGGGCAGGATGAAGAGTTTAGGCGGGTTGGACACGCTTGGTTCGAGTTGTTGGAGCTGGGGTGTTGTTGATGGTTCCTTGTTCTGCTGTGTAGTACCCTTCTTCGCTCGTGTCTTCGCCATTGCGTTGGGGAATAGTGGGAGTTGTGGTGGTGTTTATTGCATGCTTGTCTATGTCGTACTAATCAGTATCACACACAGCTGTAACGTCGCATATAATCATGTAGTGTTGTTTGAAGTCTGAAGTCGTTAAAGTGGTTTGACGCGTCGACGCGCCTCGGCCCCACCTCGGTCGGCCCCGTTTCACATATGAGCAACATCCATGTCTGTACAACCAGGATCAATGCTCCAATGTTATGATACCGTCAACATGTCCCCATATCGCTAACACCGCCTCATGATTCATACCACGGAATGTTATGAGAAAACATGCCCACCATCCGGGAATCCCCCCGCGCCAAAGTCTCCCCCTCCAAGAACTCCACCCAATGGCCGCCCAAATCGCCTTTCCAAGCTCTGCTCTCCTCGCCCAGCGGTCGCAGGAAATGGCAGGACCACAAGAGTGCGAGAGAGCGGAGCGTATCGCCTAGTCCGGTGAAGATGAGGCCGCTAGAGGAGTTGCAGATCGCGACGCATGATTTCGCCGAGTTTGGGGAGGAGGAGGACGAGGAGACGTTGGAGTTGAAGCTGCAGGCTATACAGACTAAGTTGAAATTGAAGAGGTTACGGGAGCAGAAGGTGGGAACTGGGGGAGGGGAGGATGGGAGGAGGTCTGGTTCTGAGACTGCGAAGTTGGGGTTTGAGTCGGTACGGCCGGCATCATCTCCGAGGAAGACAGCGACACAGCCACGGCCACGATCACAGGTAGATGATATAGAGGTGCCGCTGTCACCTACCAAGGAGCGACACACTCAGCCTGCGGAACGAGTTGGACCAGCACGTGAACGGTTAGGTCTAACGGCCGAGCGCAGAGCTCAAGACATCTCTCTCAAACGCGCGAGGGATGGCGCGCAGATCAAGAGGACAGAGTCCCTGAAACGGGCTCAAGAGGCTACTGCGCCGAAATTGAGCTTCAGTGAGAGGCTGAACCAGACTAGAGCCGAGGCGCAGGAGAAGCAGGACAAGGAGGACAGAATCGAGAAGTCGCGCAGCAAAGGCTTTGGATCTACGACACCTACGTTCCAGACGCCTGGCGCAATAGCGACAGCACTCGGTGGAAGAGCGACACCAAGGACAACTACAAGTGAAACCAAACGACCCCGGACCACACGCGAACCAGAGTCCCTGGCTAAGCTCGAGAACGACATCGCCTTAGCGACAACAAGCCAATCCATCAAACCCTCAAAACGCGCCAAACCCACCATCCCACGCGCCAACGGCGTCTTCTCGCCCGACGACAAAACCCCCGACTCCCACGAACCACCCTCAAGCTCCAACTCAGAAGCCACCCCCGGCTTCGACCCCTTCACCCAAATCCACCTCTCCGAACGCCACATGTCCCACACCAGTGTCGCGCGCGCAATGGAGGACCGCGAAGTCTACCCTCTCCCCCGCCTCCTAAAAGAGGTCAAAGCACCCGACTACGACCCTCCCGACTGCGAAGCAGATTTCGTCGTCCTCGCCATCTTAGCCTCAAAGTCTTCACCCTTCGACCAGAAATCCGCTCACAAGACCTCCGAGTCGAACAAACCACAAGAAGACGCCGACGGCCCACGCAACAAATTCATGGTCCTGCACCTCTGCGACGGCGCGAAGTGGGAGGTCGATTGCTTCCTCTTCGGCTCCGCGTTTGAGCGGTTTTGGAAACTTACTCCTGGCACTTTACTCGCTATCTTAAATCCGGGGATTATGCCGCCGAAGGGGAATAAGCATTCCGGCGGGTTCAGTCTCAAGATCGGGAGCTCGGAGGACTCGGTGCTTGAGATCGGGATCGCGAGGGATCTGGGGTATTGCGAGAGCGTGAAGAAGGATGGTGGGTTGTGTGGGGAGTGGGTTGATAAGCGGAAGACGGGGATTTGTGAGTTTCATTTGAATCTTGAGATTGAGCGGAGTAGGCGGGGGAGGATGGAGGTGAATACGATGGGTCGTGCTGGTAAAGGTAAAGGTGGGGAGGAGCATCGTCCTAATAGGCGTAATGGCCGTGCGGCTGGGGGGTGGGATAAGGAGATAGGGAAGGAGAAGGGAAAAAATAGCAATGTGCAGAATTCGAGGGAGTTTGGGAGGTTGTATAGTATGGCGCCGAGTGCTGCGGGTGGGTTTGGCAGGGGAGTGGCGAAGATGCTTGATGCAGAGGACATGGACGCCATGCACGGGATGTCCAAGGAAGAAGCCAGTCGGAAACGCATCGCGGAGGCGCAGAAGGAGCGCGATCTCGCCGAAAAGCTCGGTCAGATGGGGAAGGGTGTTGGTGCCGAATACTTGCGGCATACCACGAAGACTACTACCACGACTACGACGAGTAGTGGTAAGGCGAGCGGTGCAAGTGTGCATGTTGACGGCCAGCAAACGCCTTACTTCGAAAAGCCATCCGCCGCCGCATTAGGGCTGTTGGCGAATAAAGCCGCCGACCAACGCTTGTCCCCGCCCAAGGATCGGAGGAAGCACTTCGGGCTCGGCGCGGTGAGTACGGCTGGCACGGAGGCCATGGGCTGGGGTGGGGCGCGGAAATATGGATTGCTGCAGCCCAAGGAGAATAAGCGTTTGGGAAGTCCGGAGAGGGGGCAGACGACGCTTGCGTTGCCGAGAGCCGATGACGGTGGTGTCGAGGCAGCTGTTGATGCAAGGGTGGAGGTAAGGAGACCGGGTATTGTGCGCGTCCGCTCCACGGGTGGGGATGGGCGGTTGAGCCCGAAGAAGCGGGCGAGGTTTGCGCTGGAGAAGGGGATTAGGGAGCCCGGGCGAGAGAGCTTGGGCACCGTGGTGGGAAAGGGTGTTGATGATAATGAGGACGACGATGATGACTTGGATATTGTGTAGGACAGCGTGTATAGGTAGTCATCACACGATCAACCTAGGAATAGCCTGATTTAGAGATGAGAGTTGGATTGCAGATGTATCAACACCACGCAGACATCAAGACTATCTACCCGCAGCTCAACACCTTTGACCTCCGACCTCCGGCTACGGATATGGTCATCTGATCTCGTTGAGGTGACATCTCAATGCCTGTGCTCAATCGACTGCCCCTTCAAAGCAAGAATCTCAATCTGCCAACTCACACCCACACCTTCTCATCAAAGTCATACATCTTCCACGCTCGATCGTCCGTGCAGAACACCCACGCTTTCATTGAGGTCTTCGTCCATTGGGACCGAGGGAGCGGCCCCGTCCCGCTGACGACGCGATCCCAGCGTTGCTGAGCTGCGGAGAATGTCCAGTAGGCCTGGGGCATGGTGATCACTCCTGGCAGCAGTGTTGTTGGTTCATGTGGGGCTGCTGGGGGTTGCGTTTGCTGTGCTTGGGCTGGCGGGGGCGGAGGCGTGGAACGCGAGGGTTGCTGGCTAGAGAGGGACGATGGCGGCACGGAGGATCCCCGCTGGTGACTCGAGGACGAGGACGGTGGGAGCGTGGTGTTCTGGGTACGTCCTCTCTTGGTGATATCCTCTTCGCTCGTGGGCGACTGTCCGGGTGGTGGCGTGGGCCGCTGGAGAGCGAAGGTAGGCGGCTGGACGACGAAGTCAGATAGAGACAAGCGCTGAGAACCTCGGACCTGTGCGTTTGCAAGGGGTGGTGGCGCTTGGGTCGGTGGCATCGTGGCCGAGCTGGGGAGAGTGGTACGGCCTACGTCCCGCGGATTCGGCGAGATCTGCTCGTCTTCGAGGTACAGACGTGGGCGCTCACCGTTGATCCCGGCGATGGCGACGCACTCGCCTTTTGCTACACCTACAGGCCGTTGGTTGCTTTCCTTGTAAATGAAACGTTGCACCTTGCAACCCATCAGCATCAGATGCTCTTTGATTTGCGTGCTTGCGTTTTCCGGCGCCCGCACTTGCGTGTCTCGGGAGAAGAAGCCGAAGGCCGGTGTGGACCTGCCGAAGTGGGCTGGGAACTGGTTGACCAGGTCGGTGATGCGATTCAAGTAGACACGAAAGTGATCGCGGCTTTCTCTCAGGAATTTGAGAGCATTCTCTTCACTCTGGTCTGCCCAAAACTCGACATCATCCGGCAGTGGTGATACGTGGGCCATGATTATAGCGCCAGTGCCAAGGATGACAATGCAGGTACGTTGTTTAAGATCTTGTGTACCGATTGCTGCCTGTGGAGAGTCGGGGAGTAGGATCTCGATGCCATCCTTGGCGACTTCCAGGAGCTTGCCTTCGGTAAGATACTTGTCGAACTGTGACTGATTCGACAGGTCTGGAAAGGGGTTGAAGTAAGGGTTTTCCATTGATGTGTTGTTGCAAAAGTATAGTGTTGCAAAAGTATGATGTTGTAAAAGGAAGGTATCGATGACCGAGTATGGTAACAGACCTCGGTGTGAGGATAAGTATATAAAGGAAATGCTAGAAGGGCAAACACAACATATGAACATGTTTGTACAATCTATGTCATGACATGATAAGGCCAGGACTCACGAGGTCATATCATTGGTAGTCATAAGTGCGCGTGAAGTCCTTTCGATGCATATGAGCAGCACGCGATAGGAATCGGGAAGTCCTTGTGGCGAGAGGTCCAGCACGAGGCTTGTCGCAGTTTTCCGAAGCAAAAATTACAAAGCTGCTTGTCGACACCCAGCTTGTGCATCCCTCATGCCGGCGAGGTTCACGCCACGCTTGATAACATAGTATGACTGTAGAAGTGGACATTTGAATCAACAAGACATACCTGACTCCTTGAGAATGACAACTGGAAAGCTCACCTACGTGGCCAGCCTACCAAGATAGCCGAGGGAGTCCAGTATCCGCCATTCCTCCCTCTTTTTTCCGCGATGAAGGCAAGTTCATGTTCTCTGTCTGCTGTAGGCTCCCGGCACTGCGAGATGGGCACTAGCTCAGATCTCAGAGCAGTACGAGCTGCCACGAAATGATCGCATAGTCTTGATGCGCTTTCGTGACCTGACCCGTCAGAATACTGATCTTGTGCTCCAGTAGTGACGGCAATGCCCGAACCTGGTAGTGCCGGCAGTGTCGGAAGTCCCTGTCGCCGGTTTTCGTCCCACTGTCCGTTAGCGTGCGAGCCAGGGATCTTTCAGCAGTTCTCGCGCGGTCGCACGATCTTCTGGCCGCCACTGCAGCATTCGTCGGACAAATCTGAGGTATTGAGGTTTCCCCTCACCACTGAAGGCGGTCAAGCTGGCCTCCAGACTGGCGCCTCTTGCGGGCTCACAGTTGTGCTGCAGGATCTCACCTATAACATGGGATTAGCAGTGTCTACACACGTAAGCATGCAGTTGTTACCACCTTCTGAGGAGAAGTAGCGGGGTGCGATATCTCCACGATTGACCATGTCCTCAGGTGGTGGTCCGAGCAGGAAGCTCATCTCTTCCAGGTGTCGCTGAACGCTGTAGTCGCCCTCAGCGGTTTCGGCATCGAACAATGATGTATTTTCGATCATGTCCCATAGCTTGTAGTGACTGCGCATTAGTACTGTCCCTCTATCTGGAGATCGTGGAATTTGTCTTGGCTTACCATGACCCCAAGATTCCAAACGTCAGCACTATACGTCCATCCGAGCCCGAGAATCACTTCTGGAGCTTGGTATCGGTTGGGCTGTATCGGGTGAAAGTGCAGAGGCAGCTCGTCCCCGCGAACGGCAAGACCAAAATCAGAAAGCTTGGGCTTGCCAGGTATCCCTCGTAGACACCCGAAGTTGCGACTGCAGTAGATTGCCCTGTCATCTTCCACCTTGTAGGGCGTCGGTTCATCGATCTCAGCTTGGACGACTTCTTCTATGGCGTGCCGGCTCTCAACTCCAAGCAGAATGTTGTCCGGCTTTAGGTCTGGAAATTGTCAGTCAAAACCAACAGTCTGCCTTGGGGCTGCCGCACCTGTGTGGATGATGTTGCATTCGCTATGCAAGTAGTCGAGGCCGTGTAGCACAGGTTCCAGCAAAGCTTTCAGCAAGGACTCTGAGATTCTACGCTCGCGATGCCGCCTCTGAAATGTCTTCAAAGACTCGCGCATAGTCTCGTAGACGAGGCCTGTATGTAGTCCATGAGGCCCAGTTACCTCGAACGAGTCGATCACCGTTCTCAGATACTGCCGACCTTCGCACAGAGGATTCGCCTGGAGCACAAGTCGCGACACTTCTAACTCGGTTTCAGCGGTGGACTTGCCGCTGGCACTTCGGGTTAGCATCTTGATCGTGACCCATTGCTGCGTCTGCCACCATTTCCTATAACGCAGAAGTAAGTAACGATACTGATCAAGTCAAGATCGCAGCGTACCTTTGAACATCCCATGCCAGCCACACCGTCGAGCTGGTGCCGAAACCTAATTTGGAGACGATGTGGTATTTGTCGTTGATGACCTCACCCAGTCGGACTGGATAGAAGCGTTGTGCGCAGTATTGAGGGGTGATCTGTTCTTCGATGTTGTCCGGATCCACAAATATGGGGGATGGTCTCGGCGCTGTTGGTGGAAACCCCGGTCTTGGTGTTCCGACGAGACCCAGCCTATTCACGAACTTGGAGAAGAGGTTCATGGTGCCATGCCGGATTCCAGTTACGGTCGTCTAGTGCATGGAGGCAGGCTTGAGTAAAGGAAACAGCGCCGCTGAGAAGTATAATGGTAAGTCACTACCTCGAGTTTCGCTTGAAGGCCTAGCCAATCGGTATTCACTTTCTCGGCGGTCTGGACGGTCCTTCCCGAAGCTAGCGCCTTGGTATCATCCCGGTTGCACCACCCTCGCCAGGTCCTTCGACTAAACACTATTGCTTGACAGATGCTAGTACCAGACCAGAGAGGACGAAACCTTCGCAAGTGCCATGGCTGTAAATGCATTGTCAGGTATGGACCACAAAGCCACCGGGTTTCCAAACCGTGCCCGCTGAAAAGCTGCCAATGACAAGCCATGTATTGTGGCTGTAGGTGAATGCATAGCATGGTTGTGCATCTTGCTGATAGCGTATGCTGGTAACTATGATTTCCTTAGGTGTCATGATTGTTCGGAAATCAGCTGACCGCGCCTTGAACTCCCTCACAAGCCATGTGTACTCACTCACCAGAGTGCCATTCACCTGCATTGGTCACGCGGCTATACCATGGGCTCACGCCTAGACTCGATGTGAGTAGCTCATGCCGTCGTATACATAAATTCGGTGGGTTAGCAGCGGAATACCATCAACAATAATTACATAAACCACAGCGCCGGCCATTGCCATCGTTGCACACAAGATGCGGCGGTTCGCGACTTCAGCACGAGCATTCCTGAAGATCGTCTGGGACGGCATGAAAAAGGGTCCGTTCTGGGGAGAACAAACTGAGGACAGCGATCGAGGCCAACGACAAGCTTGCAGGAATCCAGAAGGCGAAGGTGAAGTAAGATAAACCGACCAGTGTTCCCTTGAGTCTGGAGTGTGGACTAATATGACTCGCAGAGGCAAGCCTCACACGTCCAGTGATCCCAAGGAGCACATAGCCGCGTCACTGTATAAGGACGATAAGCGAGTCACCTCCGTCCATGTCTACGCGGACGGCACCGCAGAGTACTCGAAAGAGAAATACAACAAATGAGTCGTTGCATGTACGACTAACGCTTTCTATTCCTCTCGTGATGATTGCTGACCATCATCAAGCGAGATTAGCGACCAAGGGCATGGCGAGTGCACGACACTTTCGCGGCTCTCGGAGCGCGCCTGTGCGACACAACACACTATCCATTCCGTCGTTGATATGGTGCACAACCACCTGCTGGAGTGTAACCAAGCAAGTCCGCCGGAGGCCATGGTGCTAGTAGTCTGACTACGGCTAGTGCATACATGGCGAAAGAAGGTAAGATGATGGTAAGCAAGGCTGTATTTCTGTGCTCCTTATCTATACCTCGGTTCTTGCTTTCTATCCATGGGAGCACGAGAGCGTGCAAGATACGTCAAATCCGTGCGTTCGTTATTCGTCAAGTTGTTTGCATGCTCCATGGCCATGTTGCACTACCAAGTCAAACTTCGAGGTGGCTGAACAGGGCGCAGAACTCGAGGAGTAAAGCACTCTAGATGTCAATCTTCTAGCACAGCTGGTTCTTTGGTACGATTGGCCCTTGGACGCAGGGGACCTGTAGTGTTGTCGTCTTAAAAGCAGCATCACACCACGTTATTACTCCACCATTCTTGCCAGTCGACAACCCTCTTCTCCCGTCTCGCATCCTCCGCCGCAAACACCGCAGCATGACTCCGTACGCATTCCTCGATCGTTACGCCCAGAAATTCAGTCTGTGCCTTGCTCACCTCCATCTCTCCACTCTTGACCGCCGCAACAGCCTTCACAAATTGCTGCGTCAGACCATCGTCCCCGCCGCCATGGTGCGAGTTCTTCGGCACCTCTGGCGTAAAATCCTTCGTCGTGCCGTTTTCGAAGTCATGGACTGTAATATGGCTACTATCGTAGTGTATGTCTCCTTTCGTCCCATATATCCATCCTCTCCGCTCGCATTGTGCGAGAGTCTGGGCGATCATGTGGAAGTTCGCTGTCTTTGCTGTGTGACCGTGCTGAGGATCGTCATCCCACTCGAATGTCACGAACTGGTCATCACAAACGTCGTTGTCACTTTCCCAGACACATCTCCCGAACCACGAGCGGCTTTCTATGTCCTGGACAGGAGTGGACTCGTCGTAGTCTTCTGCTAAAGAGCTGAAGAGCGCTTCCTTAGCTTTATCTGCACCTTCTTGGTGGAGAATCGTCTCAACTTCTGGGTTGACGATCTCAACTGGCCACTTTGCATTTCCTTCCGCCAGATGCTTGTCGTAGTATATTCGTGGCGCCGAGTACATGCACTTATGCTTGATCGGACAAGAAAGACAGTTGGTAGCGGTCCCGGCCTCCTTCGGTTTCCTCGACCTCCGAAATTGCTTCAATGAACCTCTGGAGGAGACATTACTCGGTAAATGAGGCGGTTCATCACTGCCTGGCATCTGCGAACATAGCATCCACATCAGCCAGTCGATATCGTGGCAGCTCTTGGTCAAGAGACTAGGCGCCGTGTGCGACTCCTTTCTCCAGCTACCGCGGACGTAGGAGTGGCTGAAGTGCCACCAGCCAACAGGCTCGGTGTGCTCGATGGAAAGCACATCGCCGATGACATTCTGCTCTCGCACAAGGTGGCGGAGTAGAAGGTTGTGAGGACTGTAACGGAGGACATGCCCAATTGCGAAGACCTTTTGTTGGTATTGCTCGAGTGCTCTCTGGGTTTGTAGACAGTCTTGTAGTGTGGTACTGAGTGGTTTCTCGCACATCAAATGGATCTCGAGAGGCGCAAGAGCCGTCACCACTTTGGTATGAAGCTCATCCCGGACGCAGATGAAAGCACCATCGACCCCAGGAGAAACTGTCTTGCCAGCAGCTTCATCTGCTCGGCGTTGTACTTCCCAGTCGACGAAGTCTTCGAAGCTGGAGAATGCTTGGTCGGGAGAAGCCTTTCCTTTGCCCCAGATGTACTTGGATCCTAGCAGCTTCCTCTTAAAGTCGATCAGCTCGATTACTGCCGCAATGGTACCAAGTCCAGAGTCTACAGTCGCGCGGGCGTAAGCATTGCCTCGAGAGCCAGCTCCAATAATGACGAAGCGAGGCTTCGCCGCACGGTCGTTGCCATTGGTGTAGCCGTGGTTGTCCTCGATGAGTGGCGACATGTTCGAAATTTGTTTCGATAGCTATTGCCTGGATTTGCTTGAAGGTATGTATGACGTGTATCGTGTGATTGACCAGTAAGTGAGTGAATTGTAACGTGCTATCTACTTGTTCTAATTACAGCAGCTGAAAAGGAGGTTGATGTGCCAAGGAACTAGTGCCTGAGGCTCCAATTCTTGACAGTATGCTCCACGCTCATGCCAGTTTCATCCATCTATCGCATCCCGATTAGGAAGGTAGAGCTCTCGCAGTTATGGGCTTCCGTAGCACTCGGCGTTGTTAATGTTGCCTCGGCATATCGGCACTCTGCTTCCTCGATGTACCCGACCTGACGTTACGATATGTTCTCGTGGATGTAAGCTGTGTGTTCATTTTCCTGCCGTCAAACATCTCTAGTTCTTCCATATCTCCTACTCTACCTCAAGTCTTCGTCATCATGGCCAGCAAAAGAGTCGAGCAGATAGCTGCACACCTTAACTACCCTCGTGGTATGCTGGCTGGTCAAACCGCTATAATCACAGGCTCAGGCCAGGGCATTGGAGCAGAGGCAGCTCGTTTGTTTGCCAATGAGGGCGCGAAGGTCGTTGTGTCGGACATTGATGGCGGTAAGAGCTACACAACTACCAACGATTGCACATAACTGATGCGACCCGTGTGTACAGCCAAAGCGCAGTCCGTCGCCGACCAGATCAACCAGTCCGGGGGCCAAGCTATTGCCGTCCCTGGCGACATGCTAGACGACAAGTACCTCGATACCCTCGTCAAGAAGGCTGCAGAGTTTGGCAACGGCAAGCTTCACATCATCGTCAACAACGCTGGATACACATGGGATGGTGTGATTCACAAAACTACAGACAAGCAGTGGGACACCATCCTCGCACTCCACAACACCCAGCCCTTCAAGCTCGTCCGCGTTGCAGCACCGTACTTCCGTGTCAAGGACGGCGAGCCAAGGAATGTGGTCAACATCTCTTCTACGTCTGGCCTTCACGGCAATGCTGGACAAGCCAACTACGCGCTTGCGAAGGCAGGTGTGACAGGTCTCACGAAGACGATCGCGAAGGAGTGGGGTCCGCAATTCGGTGTGCGCGCCAATACCGTGGCATTCGGCCATATCGCAACACGTCTGACAGCAGCCAAAGAGGAGGGCGGCTACGTGACCTTGCCCGATGGCGAGAAGGTGGCTCTCGGGATACCACAGAAACAGAAGGGTGCGAAAGAAGCGGGCGCCGAGGCGTTCAAGGACATCCCGCTGGGTCGACCAGGAACCGCAACAGAGGCTGCCGGCGCGATCTTGAGTATTGTCAGCCCGTTGATGAGCTATGTGTCCGGCCAGACCCTTAGTGTTACTGGCGGACGCAACATGTAAACAAGGTTGGCAGCGTTAGCGGCTGCGATGTGTACATCATATGCGTGACCCCTCTCATCGTTCTCCTGCCTTTCCTTCCGCGAATCCGGTCTGCCGCGCCGGATGACAGGCACGATACTTCAGCAACCTCAAAAAGCCTCGTCTTGAGGTCGAGGCGACGAGTGAACTCGATTCAACAACGCACAAGGAAACGGTCTTGCTGACACTTTTGATTCCAGACTTCTGACTTCAGCGTTTGCCTAAAGCAATAGAGCTAGAACCACTGCCTCAATACTCATAAAACCCCTTCCCACTCTTCCTCCCAAGCCACCCGGCATCAACCATCTGCCTCAACCGCACCGCGGGGCGATACTTACTATCCCCCAACCCCTTATGCAACACCTCCATAATACTCAAACAAGTATCCAAACCAATGAAATCCGCCAACGTCAAAGGCCCCATGGGCACATTCGTCCCATTCTTCATAATCTCATCAATACTCTTCTCATCTCCCACCCCGGTCTCTAGACAAATAATCGCCTCATTGATATACGGCATCAAAATCCTATTCGCCAGAAATCCCGGTGTGTCGGCAGAGGTGGAGGGAATCTTTTCCATGCTTTCGCAGAAGGCGATAGCGGTCGCGAGGGTGGAGGCGGATGTTTGGAGTCCGGAGATGATTTCCACGCCTTTTTGGATGGGGACGGGGTTCATGAAGTGCGTGCTCACGACGCGGGAGCTGGCGGAGAGGTCTTTAGGGTCTTTGGAGGTGGCGGCGGCGATAAGGGTTATGGAGATGGAGCTGGTGTTTGTTGCTAGGATGGCGTGGGAGGGACATATTTGGGCCAGGGAGGAGAATATCAACTTCTTCAGATCCACGATTTCCGGTACAGCTTCAATGACCATGTCTACATCGCCTAGGTCGTCCATTGAGGTGGTTGTTTTTAGGCGTGAGCGGGTTGCGTCTGCATCCGACTGAGATATTCTCTCCTTCTGGATATCCTTTGATAGCAATTTATCGGCGAATGCCAGACCCTTGTCCAAGCTCGCTTGAGAGTTATCGACGATGGTGACGGGGACTTTGGCCATGCGGGAGGCTGTGAGGGCGATTCCGAGACCCATTTGGCCGGCGCCGATTACGCCTAGTTTCTTGACTGACGCCGCTTGGGCGAGGGTGGGGGTAGAGGAGGCGAAGTGGCGGCATGGGGCGCAGATGTAGCGGCGTGAGAGGGCGGTGAGGGGGCGGGTGGTGTACATGGCGGCGGTAGGGGAAGTGGTGGGGTGCAATGGGAGGGAGAAGGTGTTGTTGATCTCGACTTTGAAGATGAAGAGAGCTCGGATCCGAAGGGCCTCGGCTATCAATTAAGCTTATCTTCCATCTTATCTTAGCGTGTCGCGTCGCGTCTCCAACTTCTAGATTGAACTTCGGTCCATACTACTACAAGATGCGATAACCAATATATACCGCAAATATGGAGGTGTACGACAAATCTCAGACGGTCGACCCGGAAGTCCGCGCCTACATCAGCTCTCTGGTCTCCGCCGTCGGTGGTCAATCAACCCTCGACGAACGCTACGAAATCGGCGACTCTGCCCCCGCAGTACTCAAGGACATCCTCCGCTGGCTGCGGCTCTACGACGACAAACTCGACCGCTACGACGTCAAGCGATGTCTCGCCGACTCGAACCTGGTCAAAGGCGATCTGCTCGAGATTCTGGCTCTATGGCCGGAAGATCAGCAGGAAAATGCCTGGAAGGCCAAGCTGGCGCTGGAGTGTCTGACGCTGATCGCTGCGCTTACGTATCCGATGGAGGTTAAAGAGGAGACGACGAAGGTGAATCATGTGAGGCATATGCCTGTTTTGCAGCTGGCGCAGGTGGGATATAAGCGGGCGATATTGCATTTTGAGGGCGCGAGCATCTTGCGGACTATGGTTAGGGCTGGGTTGCCGGCTATGGCGTTGGAGAGGAGGGACAGGAATAGGAGACAAGAAGGTGTCATCAGGTTGATGTTACATTGCTTCAAGAACTTGGCCATGATCACGCAGCCGCAGCATCTGCCCAGCCAGGGTGATGAGAATGAGGTTAGCCGGTCTGCTACGATTAATGCTTTTCATGAGCAGGATGTGTTCAGCTTGCTGTTGACGGTGGGAAGTGGTGTTGGAGACGAGTTTCGGGACCACGACGTCGTTATTCTGGAAACCTTGTTTCATCTGCTAAAAGGCCTTGACGCGAGGAAGCTCTTCATGGAGGACAATCAGATCAAGCACGCAGAGGTGGATGAATTACAAACTTTGATGCGCAAGGAGAAGGCGATGGTGAACAGCTACAAGAAGCGTGCACCGACACGACACAACCGCTTCGGAACTATGGTCTGGGTCAAAACCGGCGACAATAGAGTCTCCACGGTCACTGGTCAGAACACCATCACCAACGCATCGAACACCCTGCAGCAAATGGACGCCAGCAAGAAGTACAACCGACCAAAATTCAAGGGCAAACAGGGCGAGGAGCTGAACGAGAGTGAGACTTTTGGCGGTCGAATCGTCCTCACAGAATCTGCACGCTCGCATCTCCGCAGCTTCGTGGAAGACTTTCTGGACTCATCATTCAATCCGCTCTTCTCCAGTTTACGGAAGGGCATCGAGAGCGAGTCGGACCGCTTCAAATCATCAAACCATCGACAGTTCTGGTACCTGATATCTTGGTTCCTCGAAGCGGAAGCCGCGCGGCGAGAATACAAGAAGGCCCAAGAACCGTCGAACGGCACTGTTGAGGACAACACTTTCGCGCACATCGCCGCAGTTCTGGATCAGGAGACATTTGTCCTACTCAATCGCCACATGCAACGGGCGTACGACGAGAAGGTCTGGCAGGAGCTTCGAGCGATTTTGACTTGTCTTACGCAGATCTTACTCACGGTACAGAACATGAGCGAGAGCAAGGACGAAGAGGACCAGGAGATTGCAGAGAATATTCTCAACCGCATATTCTACGAAGAAACAACTCACGACCGGATCGTACAAGTTTGTCGAACATATTCAAATCAAGGTCTAGGCTACCTAGACGCCGTGACAGAGTGTGTGCACGTCTTCGTACGCATGCTGGAGAACTACAGCAAGCAGAACGCAGATCTACAAATCCGATCGAAGCGGCGCGCACGACGGAAGAAGAAAGCGGAAACGCAGCCAGATTCTGCTAACGAGGACGGCGGACCCGGGGATGACGAAGAAGCAGAAGGCCATGCAGCCGACGACGAACGAGAAGCTCATATGACCGTCTCAGAACGCAAATTCGACTTCGCACGTTTCAGCGCCAAATTCCTCTCACAGGGCTGCGTTAATACTTTCATCTCATTGACGCAGTTCTACGCCGATCTCACGTCTGCGCAGCTTAAGCGATGTCATCGCTTCTTCTACCGGCTAGCGTTCAAGCAGGAACTTGCTGTTTTGCTCTTCCGAGTCGACATCTTACTTTTGTTCCAGCAGATGATCAAAGGGCCCGGCGGTCTCGATCACGGAATTGAAGGGTGGAAAGAATGGGAAACGCTCGTTCAGCAGGTATTCCGACGTTGCTTCAAGTGGATTGAACGGCAGGAGAAGTCTGGTGAAGATGGTGGTAAGGGGTGGAAAGAGGCTGCGGTGGTGGAGATGTTGTTCTCCAAGATCCCGAATACGCTGTTCTATCTTCAGAACGGGTATGAGCGGGTGATTGAGCGGAGGGCGCCGAGGCCACCTGCGGAGTTAGAGGTGAAGCCTAGTGTCAAGGAGATGGAGAAGAGGATTGGGGTGGCGGTTAGTGTGATGCTTGAGCTTGGGAAAGGGGATGCTGTTGAGTGGGTGAAGAGGGAGCTTGGTAGGGCTGGTGAGGAACGGCAGGCGTGGCAGGATGAGAAGGAGGCGAGGATGGAAGTTGATCGACCAGCAGA
The DNA here is from genome assembly GCA_033117895.1 of Extremus antarcticus. Classification (NCBI taxonomy): domain Eukaryota; kingdom Fungi; phylum Ascomycota; class Dothideomycetes; order Mycosphaerellales; family Extremaceae; genus Extremus; species Extremus antarcticus. The sequence goes on along the minus strand of JAWDJX010000042.1, from coordinate 174,257 downwards.
GGATGGCACGGATGCAGTCGTGGCGGATACTTCGTCAGCGCCCACGATCTTCCTCACCCCAGACAACGACGAGAGGAAGGAAGCTTTGTTCAAGGACAAGTACCTTCGCCTACTCCTCACCACCATGGGCATGGAGCGACTAGGCGCTTCGGACGACGTTGACGCCTCCTGGATCGTCCCTTCAGATATCACAGCCGCAACTCTCAAAGAATCTCTCGCCCACATCCGCAGCGCCGAACACGAGCCCCCAACCTTCGACGACGGCAAGAACGCCCAAGACCTCATCCGCCCCAAATCTACCGCCTACGCCACCCGCGCCGGCGGCGGCGCCGCTTTCTCCGATGACGACAGCAACGCCTCGCAATCCGACGCCGACGTTGACGCCGCACTGTATGGACCGAACCTCCGCCATCCGGTCCCTGAAGGTGCGGAGCGGCCCAAGAAGCGGAGACGGCTTACGAAGCGGAATCAAGGCGAATCCTTGACCGAGGAGCAGGCGGAAGCGAAGGCGGAGGCTCGGAGGAAGTGGGAGAAGGAGAACACGAAGAAGGAGAAGAGTAAGTTGTTTATTACGAGTAGTGATGAGGACACCGATGAGGAGAGGGATAGAGAGTTTTTTCGGCTGGAGGAGGAGAGGAGGGGGAGGGTTAGGAGGGTTATTGCTGAGGTTGTTGGGAAGGTTGAAGGGGGTGAGGGCGGAAAGAAAGGAAAGGGTAAGGGGGAGAAGGCTGCGAAGAAGAAGCAGAAGAAGAGAAAGGATATCGCGAGTGACGAGAGCGATAACGAGGACACTGGGCTCGACGATAGCGATGTCAACTCAGATGCCTCTGCCGCTTCGGACACTGCTGGCAGACCACCGAAACGCATGCGCACGAACCCGTTCTCAGACGACGAGAGCAGTGCCGCAGCGTCACACCGGGACACGGAGGATAAGGAGATGGAGAACGAGGAGACACCCGCAGCATCCCCGCCAACATTGGGCAAGGCAGCTGAAACTCTGCCGCTGGTCGAAGTCTCGGGCAACGTAGCCTCTGGCAAGCCACAACCAATATCGGTAGATGAAGAGGAGGATGATGACGATGCTCCGGTCGTGAAGCCGGGCACGCAGAGGCGGAACGTGAGGGCTGCGTTTATTATTGAAGATGATGAGGATGAGTAGGATAGTGAGTTGTTGGAAATGCATTGGATGAGCATATCGCTGAAGTGTTGGATGTGCATTGATTGACACAGTCACTTCGTAAGCTCATTTCAAAGTACGGCTCCGCTTCTTGTCCCGTGCGCATTCTCGCTTTTGCGGCGCAAGAGAGACCAGTTTCCTTGTCGCAGGATCAAGGCCAGATGCCTGTCTAAAACCACAACGCTCAGTTGACTCCTTCCGCTTGGTCCTCGCCGCCGTGCGCGGTGACTTGATATACCCCCTTGTCATCGATCTTCTTCACCAAGGGGAACTTCACCTTGAACCCACTCTGGGAGCCCTTGGAACAGAATGGCCTGAAAGTGCTCGTGATGCTAGGCACCATGCCCCAATGCAGTTTATTATCGAGCATCCATGGGTGATCCTCACGCACTGACTCGAACCCACTATCAACGAGCTCGCCCATGTCCTTGTTCGTGAGCTGATAGATGCTTGGGGTGAATGGCAGATTGCGGGCGTCGATGAGGCCGTCCTTGATCATGAGTGTTCCCCGTTCCGACTCGTCCTTCCGGACTTTGAACTGCCGAATGCTGAGCATAGGCTGCATAGCCGGCTGCGTGAACATCATACCCTCCCAGGAGCCTCGGTCGCCGGCACTGGTGCTGGTGATCTTGTTGGCGATACTCTGCTTCAGCTCGAAGCAGTGTTCCTTAGCCGATGCTTCTTCTGGCCAGAAAGTGTCGCTGGGCTTGATGAGGTTACTGTTGACGAAGGCCAGACCGCAGAAGGTGCCTGCCTTGCGATCGATGACCGTCTCCGAGACGAGGATGCCTTCGTCCTCAGCGAAGCCGAGCGCGAAGGCCTCTTCGAAGGAGTCCACGTGGTGCAGGAACAGTTTCTTCTGCAGCATGTGACTGCCCTTGATGACTTGGCTAAACTTCGTGCTTACTTGTTGGGCGAGCAGCAGTGTTGTGAAGTCGACTCCGAGCAACGCTTGTTCGAGGAGCTCAGTGATGTCGAAGAACTTGGTCGTCGCACTGTCCGAGATGCGAGCTCGAGGCGTCGAACAAGCCATCTTGGCTGCCTGATCCTCCATGTCAGTCATAGATCGGAGTCACGGTTGCCTGGGAGGATGGAGATGGCATACCTTGACTGGACGACAGGGTATGTAGTCAGACTGCGATATGGTCAAGCGAAATGTTGAGACTGTTGCGAAGACTGAAGGCTGCCGCATGAGAGATTGAATATCACGGGATCAAGTTTCAAGTCTGGTAAGTGGATAAGTGGGTCCGATCACATGCACAGCACCTAGTCTTCCATATATGGCAGGAGCAAACTCCTTCGGCGCCTTTTCCTATTATGCGTGTCCGGGCGTGTTAGATGCCGCTTTTGTCCCAAACAGATCCACATGTCGACTATTCGGACCACGGAGCGTACCATGGTGACGTTTGAGTGCCGCATCCAGTAGCACGGCTACGACAACCTGTTAAGCTGCAGAGCAAGTCCCTGAGGTCTCCGTTGCAGAAGTTTGTTGAACCAAAAGCTGCAAGCTAATAATTTTGACGCCCTTATCCACCCCACCGCGAGCTGGGAGCAGATTCCTTCTAGACTTTCGGTACAGACACCTCTACTCAGAATTTGCGCGGCTCCCTGCTGCTTCAGCACGAAACTCTTACCATTTGCAAAGACGCCATTTGTGAAACGCTTTTCGCTGAGCGATATCACTTCCTCACGGGCTGAGTTTCTGAGACCCGGCCATAAATCCTTCCACAATATTCTGTCTATTACGGCACACCATTTGGTTTTCAATGAAACACAAATCTCACGAGCTTCCGACAATGGCCCACATGAAAGATGATAAGAAGTAGCGAATTATCCTCCGCGCAAGACTCAAAGACATTCCTGGAGATCCCGGATCGCGCCCATTCACACTTGCTGAGCTATATGTACGAGAAAAGCTAGGCCGTGAACTCAGGACGACACTGGATGGCCATGGTGTTGACGCTATTCACTGGCCACCAGAGTTCGACTCCGAAGCCGATGTTCGTCGTTGGTTCCTGATAGACATCGGTGTGGATGATCGGATGAGCGCTGAAGATGTCAAAAAGTTAACACACCAAATGTACTTTGTGCACTTTGACGAAAACGCCCGAGAGAGGTAATTCAATGCCGGTCGTGTCGTAACACGTCAGGCTAACTGTTCCTGCACATTTATCAGATGACCTGTATCTGAAAAGCTCATTCAGTATACTGCCAATGTGTTCCATTGGGGGGGGGTGACGAGATAAACTATATAACGAAGAAACAAGACGAGCTCCACGAAGAGACGAAGGCGCCATGAACCACGAGGGCGGCAGTGACTCCGAGCCTTACAGAAGAGAAAGAAACGCGGCTGAATGACTGAATCAGTGGGAAGAGTGGCTCTACGCTCATCTTCGATGAGTGATTCACGGGGAGGGCTGATATGGGTTCATCGAGCGACGTTCGGCTTAGCACCATATCCTGCAACGCGGCTTCAATTGAGTCTATGATTGTAATGTATTCGCGGGTTGAAGTCGCGTGAGCTCCACGAGAAGTGTCACGTGCGTCCGTGCATTAGAACGCTATGCTGGTATGTCACTGTCTCAACGCTCAGTGAACCCTCATGGCTGATGCTCGTGATCTTCTCCCAAAGACCGTGGAGGCTCTTTAGCTTAGCACGAAGGCCGGCAAGTGCTAGCACCTAGATCGACGGCCGAGATGCTGTCCAGTAGTCAGGGCGCTTGCTGCTGGGTCAGGTTGCTTCCTCCTCGATTGTTTCCTCTTCATGACCTTCCCCTTCAAGACCTTCCTGTTCAAGATCTTCCTCTTCGAAGCGTACCGAGTAAAGACCCGTGCTGTTCATCAACTTCATCTTCTCGAGTGTAGGGCACAACGGCCATCGATTCGTCCCATGCCATTCCTCTTTACCTTTGAATAGTACGACGTCGTTGTCAAAGAAGTTCATCCGCCACTCTTCATATCCTGCTCCTACATCCCTCTCACTTGCGGTAGCCCGATTCGCCTCGTCGATATGGATCAGTATCTTACCGATGGTCGGGATTGTGTCTTTTGAGTGGAATCCACTCCAGTCTGACCAAACGGCGATCCCAGCATCCCTGCCAGGAAAACCATGGAGTAGTGGTGGCTGCATGAGCAGCATATCAGTCTAGCGTATCCGGTCCGCAGGTGCCCCGTTTGGAGCAGTTCCGATGTCCGCGAGCCGGAGCCGGAGCCCTTCGAGCCCGTACTTTCTCCAGTTCGTTGGCTGGTGCTGCTCCAAGTCGAGTTCGAGCATGCGGGTGTTGATGAAGGCGGCATTAGTGCAGGCGGGTACGTTGCCCACTCCTAGACCGACGAGCATGCCGTTCTCTTCGGCAAATCCTAACGAGAGGGCTTCCTCGAACGATTCGACGGGCCAAAGAAATAGCTTCTTCTGTAGATCCTGGTTACGTTCGATGACGTTCTTGAACTTCTTGTTGGTACGGGTAGCGAAGAGGAGGGTCTTGAAGTCGAGCCCAACTAGGATCTGCTCCAGTAGTTCGGTGATGCTGAGAACTTTGGTGACTGGGCTGTCGCTTGCGAGGTCTGAGGTCTCATTTGTAGCCATCTTTGCTGTCTAGGAAGGTCGTATCAGCGATGGCTCGTGGTAGCGTGGATAGAGAAGTCTCACCTTAAGCACAAAAGATGCCGCCTCACCACTTGCCGCTCTGTTCAGCGACATTCCGAGACGTTGCCGCTCCGATGACGAGGTTGGTGTCAAGTTTGTGTTCACGAACGGGCTTGAGCTTGCTCGTGATGTTGTGAAGGAAAAGTGGGTCCGATCACATCCACTATCTAAACGACGATGTATTCGGCACCTCATCTGCTTGCCGCCTGCCGGTCAGCCAGATGCATTCCCTTGCTTCTTGCAGACGTTACCTCCAATATTAATGAAAGGACCACGCCTCCCTTACCAAACCAATCTTACTTCTCGTCCACGTCACCCTCCTCACTCCCCTCAGGGTTCACCCTCCTAAATCTTACCGTTCTGATCTCTCCCATTCCTCTCCTCCTCTCCCTTCTCCCCCTGGACCTCGTCCTTGTCCTCACCACCCTTCTCTACGCCACCCATGTTTCCACTACCGAAGTGGTAATAACCATCATCATTGATCTTCGTCACAGTAAATTCGTCGAAAAGCCTGTCACCATCGAACAACATGAGGTTTTGGCAGCCGACATTGAGGTCGGTTAGACCCCACTCTGGTCACCCTCCACCATCCTTGACCTCATTCATATCGCTTACAGTGGTGTCGACGAGCTCTCCCCAACTGAATATGTAGCTGCCGTTGAGCTTATGGAAGCGACGACCTTTCGGCCTGTAAGAGGGTCGATTTGGAGGATGCGGTTTACGCGGCGAGGTCAAAGGTAAATGTTCGAACAGAGTGGTGGTTGAGTCAGGCACACATCCGCCCACGATCCTCGCTCCTCATAATACTAGTTATAGCATCTTCGGCAACAGGTCTTGTAAGTCGAGCAAACCCTTGGTAGAGACTCCAGGTTCCTTTACAGGTGAGACCATAGATCTCGACAACGAGGGCGTTGACGAGCACTGGGTGGAAAGCTTCAAGCTTTTCTGTTGAAGGTTTTTCGACACCGAAAATACCATCCTCGTCGGCGCAGCCCACCTCCAACATCTCTTCGAAAGAATCTGCAGGCCTGAAGAAGAGCTTCTTCTGCAACTTTATGCTGCCTTTGGTGGCTGCTCGAAAGGGCTTGTTCACACGCTGTGCTAGGAGGACGGTGCGGAAGTCTGTTCTCAGCAGGATGTGCTCGAGTAATTCGGTGATGTCAAGAACTTTGGCGGATGCAGTGGTCGCAGTCGCACTCGAAGTCGACGTCACCGCCTATGATATACATCAGCAGCAGCACGATAGAAACATGCCTTTCAAAGACAAGAAGCTTACCTGCAGCGATGGCGACTTTGCGTCCACAGCTACTGCTTGAGGCAGCGACATTGTGAGTTATTGCAGTGTCGGTGATCAAGGTAAAGTTGAGAAGGTTGGTAGACAAGTAGGCAGTAAAGAGGCGCATGTGAAAGTGGGTCCTGTCACGTGCTTACCTTCGCTTCAAACGACGAATCGCTAGCTTGTGTGACACGAAGACAGTTAGCCCCATGCAAGATGTCACCAGCACGTGCCGGCGAGAGCAGATGAACGCCTTCGAGCAATTGTGTCGCATTGGCTGCTCTTGCATGATGAGGACTGGAGACAGCTGCCATGGGCGTAGAAGCTGTGTTGTTGTACTGAATGTGATATGGCGAACGATGAAGCTGGACGTCTCAGAGAAAGCAGAGATTGAAGCTTTCAACCAGCGTCGGTGGCGTCAGAGTACCAACAACCCAGCTTTCTTCATCGCTTAATTAGAATTGAAGATGTTGTTGACCATCTCCCCACCACGTGTAGCCAGTATAGACAGCAGCGTGCCGGACAGCCCGTGAGTGCCCTCGTTACAGCCCTGGAGCCACACCCCAGCATCCCGCTGCACTGCCTCCTCCTGAAACTTGACGCTGTAGTCACGGTTGACCTCCCACCCCTGCGAGCTGTCGCTGCCTTGCGCCCGTAGATCCTTAATTTCATGGAGCATCTCGTCGTGAGCATCTCTTCGATACCCGGAGGCGATAACGACCAGATCGACGTCCAGGACTTCTGAGCTGGATTTGCCATTGGCACGGTATTGGCCAGTTTCATTGCGGATGTGGAGCCGCACTCCTGGCTGGCCATCATGTTCGTTGTCGGCCATTCCTGTCACGGACCGATGGCTCAGAATCTGGTGTGGCCACTCGGCTTCGCTTCCGTATTGTATCCGGTACGAATATAGAAGGCTGTAGATCTCCTCGAGAAGCTCTAGTCGCACGACGCCGTAGTTCGTACTCTTGTCTAACGCGATACCATCTGCTCGAATTCCGGGATCCTGCGAGTAGACGTCGTCAACGCGGTCGGGATCGAAGATCTCGTTCACACTGGCGACAGTTAGTAAAGACCAAGCTGAAGGAATGGGAGCGCAACTCACAATGGAGAGTCATCGCTCGGCCGCAGCGCCGCACCACGAATCAGCAGATGGGACTGGCAACCGGGAAAGCGATGCGGTATGTTGTTGAAGACTTCCGCCGCACTTTGACCGGCGCCAATCACGGCAACGGATCGAGGCTGCGTTCTTGCTGGGAAGATCTCGTGGATACTGGTAGCGTACTGTGAGGAATGGATCACTCGAGGGTGACTTGCGTCCAAGCATTTCGGGAGGTTGGGTTTGCCACCAACAGCAATAACGACATGCTTTGCTTTCACAACACTCCGTCGACCAGTCCTTTTGTCAAGCGAAGAGACACTGAAGGATTCGACGCTACCTGTTTTGGAGTTCCTGCGATCGGCCTGGACGCTCTCTACGTCCTGACCGTAGTCGACCGCGTCTTCGAAGTGCTCGGCACACCAGCGCTGTATTCACGAAGGGCAAAACAGTCAGTGATGTCGCAGGCATGGAACGGGGTCTCAGACTTACCATATAGTCCTCATACTCAATACGTTGCGGCAGAAAAGTCCCTAGATTCGTGAACTGGACCAGCCTATTTTTGTTATGAAGATAATTCAGGAAAGTGAATTGACTTCGGGGATTCCGCAGCGTCGCTAAATCTTTGACGAAGGTGATTTGCATCTTCGCACCGTTCAGGAGCATACCGGCATGCCAGGCGAATCGTTCTTGTCGTTCCACGAAGCGAACTTTCGGCTGCCTTCGAGTCACAAGCGGGTCTTTGGCCTCGAGGGCATCGTGCATTGCAATCGCTATGGCCAGGGAAGCAGGCCCGAAGCCCACGCAAACCAAGTCGGCCACCTCATCGTCGCCAGAGCGCTGCAATAGCGAGCTTTGTGGTGCACCATTCGAGTGCCCGTTTTGGACCAGCCTGTGGTCGGGAGAGCTCTCCGTATAATCAGGTGAGACCGCGTGTGGCGACATAATGAGCGTCGATGGAGTGATGTGCAGCTAGCTGTGGCCTCAAAGTAAAAGGTGCAAGAGATGAAACAACGGAGGGCGACACGACTCTTTACCCGAAGTCGGACAGAGCTCGTGGGCCTTTGAAGTGGCTCCAAGGACTGCTGGACACCTCACGAAGTGAAGTGACAGGTGATACGAGCAACGTTGCGCAATAGATGCCGTCAGTCCATCGTCCGTGTCATCGATGCTGAGGGCTGCTTGGCCATCTAATCAGTTCAGGCTTACAACTCCGAGCGAGCATGTGAGGGTCGAGTAGCCGAAGATGTCCCTGTGGAGAGAGAGGCCTGATAGGTAGAGCGAAGGTTTTCTCATGCTGGAGGTGCATATACTCAACCTCAATGCCGTCATCTCACCGGGCTGTCGTGCAATTAGAGTTAGTTTAAGTTATCTGATCCGTCTCGTGCGTCTGAAACTTCGCGCCGACCTCGCAGGATGTGTAGGTCGCGACACTAGAAGGCTGAGACATCTGACGTACGGATACACCTAACGTACGTGCTTTAAGGGAGTCCCTAAGTGAATATAATAGCGAATATCTCGCTATATATAGCTCGTAACCGAGTAAATTAAAGCGGTTATAATAGCGGTATATATAGAACATCTATAAATATAAGTATTAGTTAAATAGGCGCCTAGGAAGCTATATAGCTCGCCTTAAGCGAGTAGTACTAGTATTTTTAATACTAGCTAATTTAGTTAGACTAACAAATAATACGACTACTAAGCTAGGTAATTATTATTAAGAGGGTCTATTACCTTCTTAGCTAACTACTAGAGCTTAATAGCGAGTTATTTAGTTACCGTAGAGGTAGTATTTTAATAGTATCGTCGCTTTAATTCTACTAGCTTTTCGACCTTCCGTCTCTAAGCCTTATCTTTACGGTCTAGTTACTTCTATAGCTTTAAATTAGCGTTAATAAGTAATTATACTCTCTTCTCGTTACGTACGAGCTACTTAGCTACCTATTTAGCTTTCTTAACGGCTCTCTTCTTATTATCTATAGTCCTTAACGTCTTAATAGTATTTAGACTAACTAATAAGGCTATAGAGCCGTTATCTAACCTTAGTAATTATTTAACTAATATCTTAGTATATATCTTCTTCTTTTAAGCTTTAAATAGAGCTTATTTATAGCTATTAAGCTTATACTAGAGGACGCTATTCTTACTCTTTACTATATAGAGCTTATCGACGATCTTATTAAGCTTATAAGCGATATCTTATTATATAGTATATCGCTACTTAACGTCCTTTATAAAGTAAACCTTCTTTTAGTAAATAATTACTACTAGACTATCTAACGAGGTAGTAGTTAGCCTTAATAACTATACTAATAGTACTATATTATTTAAAATAATTAAGGGATTAAGGAGGGATACTATACCTATCTTCTTAAACGATAAGAGGACGTTCGACGTCGTAAATACTTTATACTATACTACTTAAAAGATATAGAAGAAGTTACGCTTCTTAACGTAACTATAACTATTAGAGTTATAGATATATTAATTAAGTAACTAGTTATAACGCGTTATAAGCGGAGTAAATAGACTAACGTCTAGTAGTTATAGATAGTAAGTTAAATAAGGTAGATAGACTACTATAAGGATCTTATAGTTATTATACTATTTAAGGAGGGCTATAGTTATATAACTACCGTACTAAACGAGCTTTTTTCTTAGTCTTATAGTTAAAGACCTTCTTAATTTAGTCTAGTATAAGGTTATTATTCGTTTAGCTATTAGGTAAAATAGTAAAGAACGCGTTATTACGCTCTATATTTAAGTCCTATACCTAAGCGTCTTAAAGTAAATATTTAGTAAAGATAACGGTTAGAGGTAGAATTAAGCCGTCTACGTAGATAGTAGTAATAACTATAACCTATTTTCTATTACTATTAGTATAAGCTTTAGTAACTTAGCCTATCTTAATAGCTATCTTATTAAAGATTCGGACGGTATAAATACTAGTATCTATAAGGAAGCCCTTCTTATTTATATTATACGTATTAGCCGTAGTAATACTATACTACTTAATCTTTAATTATAGTAACTTAAAGTAGTACTTATATAATAATCTAGAGTTAGCCTTTAGTCGTTATCTATCTATTATACGTAGATAACTAGATTTAAGCTCGTCCTTATACTATAGGTAAAAACGCCTTAACTAGTTACCTTTAAGCTATATTCTAGCGAGCTACTAGGCTATAGTATTTACTATAGCGACGGTTAGAGGTAGCGCCCTTATCGTAAGCTTATTAATATATAATATAAGGGTAGTCTCTCTTATTATAGTATAAGGAGTTACTAATTTTGGTACTATACGGCTCTAAGCTTACTTACGCTATTAAAGCGACGAGATAAGGCGGACCTACTTATACTATAAGCCTAGGCGACTAAGGTAATAGTCTTTAATATTAAGCCTTAGCTCTATTAACGCTAACTCTATTAAGTCTATATTAATAGAGCTATGAATTTAATATGATAGTGTCTTCGAAGTAAATGTTACGCGTCGACGCGTACGTCAGATGGGTCCGTACGTCAGATGTCTCAGCCTTCTAACAATGCTTGCTGCATTAGCTCGTTGGAGAAGCGAGCGGTGGTGATCTCCGTATGAGTCCCGACAGCACAAACTCTCAGCGGAGATGCTGCGCGCCGTCGCTAAGAATAATCGAATCAAGGGTGAAGTAGGTTTAATACTTTGTGAAACCATATAGATCAAGCTAACGCCTGAGCCTTCGCCATGCTTGCGTAAAGCCCGCCGGTCTGGACCAACTCAGAGTGCGAACCTTGTTCTACAATCTTGCCTCCGTCGAGTACGATGATCTTGTCGACGTGTTGTATACTGGCAAGGCGATGTGCAACGATCACAGTCGTTCTGCCCTTCGCAGCGGATGACAAGGCTTCCTGAACCTGCTTCTCGCTGATGGTGTCTAGACTCGAAGTGGGTTCGTCGAGCAAGAGTATTTTAGGCTCTCGGATTAGTGCTCGTGCTAGAGCAATGCGCTGATTCTGCCCTCCACTTAGTTGTGAATTTCCAGTGGAGCCAACATCCGTTGCATATCCATCAGGCAGACTCGTGATGAAACCGTGGATGCCGCAACGATCGGCTGCGGCTTCGATGTCCTGCTGCGTAATAGTTCGCTCAGACACGCCGAGCTTGATGTTGTGCTCGATCGAACCCGGAAACATGTGGGGGTCTTGCGATAGCAGTGACATTCGACTGCGTAAACGACGAACGTCATGTCCGCGTAAGTCCAGACCGTCGATCAACACGTGGCCTGAGGAAGGATCAAAAAGGCGCTCGATTAGTGTGATGATTGAGCTCTTCCCAGCTCCGGATGGCCCCACGATGGCTACAGTCTGTCCGTCTGTGATGTCGAAACTGACGTCGTCCAGGACCTTATAGCCGGGCTTGTACGAGAACGTTACGTTTGTGAAGTCAAGCTTTGGTGTGTGTCCTTTTGGTAAACTGTCAAGGCTTGGAGTCAAAGACTTCTCCGAGGGTTGGTGGCTGTGCTCTAGTGCTGGCTTCAAGATGGTTGGCCTGTGAGCCAACAGTTCGAAGATGCTAACAGCAGCAGTCTTTGCTCTTGCTAGCTCGGGTGACAACGAAAAGAGCTGGCCTGCCGATTGCGCGGAGAACAATAGGGCTGGCAGCACTGTGAAGAACTGCTGTTGGTTGTAGGTTCCATTTCTGACCTGCTTCGAGCCCCTAGGTAAAACAGACGTCAGGTTTGCTCTCAGTCGCAGAGGCTCATGTAGACTTACCACCAGTACGCCAGAGCGTACACAAAGTAGGTAACAGCCAAGGAGAGGGCGAGAAATAAGTTGCAAAGGACCGTCGGAAATAGTCCAGCTTTGTAGGGCTTCCGCAGGGCTTCTTGGTATCGCGTTAGATTGAATTGCTCCAGTCCCAACATGGCAACCGTCCTTCGACCGTGGCAGACCTCTACCGCCATACCAGTAGCTTCGCTGTACGCAGTGCGGTGTTGTCGTTCCGACTTTGCCAATAACCGTACCCTCATCAGTCCCGAGGCGAGCATAACTGGAACCGCCGCGAGAAGCACCACTGCGATCTTCCAGGCGATGACATGCGCAAGTATAATTCCTCCAAAGATGGATACGAAAACCTGAACGATGGTTCCCAAAGCCACTCCCGAGAGGCATGCAATATCCGATGAATCTTTGGCAAAGGTGGATGCAAGTCCGCTCGCCGATCTTTCTTTTTCCGTGAACCAGGCAAGGTCAAGCTGGAGCACGTTTTGTAGCAGCTCGGCTTGGACTCTTGCAATTAAGCGTGTCGACGCAATACCGAAGGCTGTGCCGCTTCCAACAAGTGACACCAGTGCTATGCAAGCCAGCGTGAAGAACATAAGGCAGTAGAAATTGGCTCGTTGTTGAAATCCGGGACTGTCTTCGCCAGTATTGACCAATTGTACCAGGTGTCCAAAAACCTAAAAGAACACATGTAAAAGTCAGCAGGCATCCAAAGAACTTCTGTGACCTGGCCAATGGATATGAGTGGGGTGTTTTCGAGAGCATGCTTTGTGTGGTCTGAGGGTGGTATGTAAGCCCATCAAGACGATGGACAAATCTGGGCTGAAGTCTGGAATGAGGTTGTGTCGAATGTCTAACGAAACCTCCTCCGTCGAAGATGTTCGATTCGTTGTCTTGACTTACAATTGCTTCACCGATAATCAGGGCACCAGAGATGATGGAGCACAGTACTCCAAGCCCAATGATACCGTGTGTCGAATGCGTGAGGCGGAGGAAACATCGGAAGACATTCACGAGAGACACCTTGCTGCATTTCTCCAGCTTCTGTATGGCCTGGGGGTCTTCGATGTCAGGCTGAAAAGCAGCATGCTTCTCGCTCCTTTCGGCCTTGGTGTCTGATATCTCTGGAGATTGCGGCTGGGCCTCGACACTTGTATTTTGCGTCGCAGCCAGTAAACCAGAGAAGACAGTACCCTCTTTCGAAAGTTCTGCGGGCGGGCCTTGCTCGACTGCGCGACCATCTTGCAGCACGATTATATGATCTGCGGTAAGCACAGTCGATAACCGATGTGCAATCATGATGACCGTTATACCGGACTCGACGGCCGCCCGGATTGCACTCATTACTTTGAGTTCGCTTCGGGCGTCAAGTGCTGATGTAGCTGTAGTTATGGTCAGCCTAGAAATGGCTAGAGGGGCTGGAAGACATGCGTTCATCGAGGATGAGAACACTTGGCTGTGAGACGAGGCTTCGAGCCAAGCACACTCTTTGTCGCTGGCCTCCAGATAGCTGCATGGTATTGTCCACGCGAGTATGGATACCATCGCTTAGGTCGGAGAGGAAGTCAATACCAGCAGCCGTGACAGCTTGCTCGCACAGCTGCGCTACGTCCGACTCTGGGACATTCTGTCCGGTCAAACCGTATCCGATATTCTCATAGATCGAGCCAGAGAATAGGACGCAGTCCTGGTCAAGTACTGCGATCTGCGAACGGAGCTGGAATTTGTCCATCTCACTTAGCTCGCGATTGCCAATAGTAATGCTTCCAGAGTATTCATAGACCTTCATCAGTAGTGAAACCACCGTGCTCTTGCCGCCGCCTGAAGTACTGGTGAGTGCCAGCTACAGCTCTATGAAGAGGATGAAGGTACAGGAACGACAAACCCGACGACGGCATTGAAGGTGCCAGGTTTCAGGACCATGTTCAAGTCGTGCAGTACCATAGCATCAGGCCTCGCTGGATAGGAGAAAGAGACATGCTCAACTCGTATCTCTTGACCTGCTATGGAGGCTTCGCGTTCCGTAGAGGGCTGTGCTGGCCTTGCAAGTGCTGGCTGAACATCGAGAACCTCTTGAATTTTGCCATACGCAGAAGCTGCTCGGGCAAATATCTCCAGAAAGGGCATGAACTGACCTACTACAAACGAAGCATCAAGAATCAGGAACACAACAGCGAAAATGGTCCCGGCGTCACCGCCAGAGTGACCCGCCGCAGCCGTGTGGCTTCCCACGAAGAATGCAAGACCGTTCGCGGCATATGCAATGAAGTATGCACCTCCGAGCTGCAACGCTGAAGCGACGGCTTTTCGGAATCCCTCTTTGGCCGAATATTGGAGCTGCGAAGAATGCAGGTTGCAGATGTCCTCCATCATGTCGAAGGCCTGGACAATCCTGACGGCTCGCAACGCGCTCAGAGCAATGGCGTTTGCCTTTCCGGTGTACTCTGTGATTCTGCGAGTGAGTCGTGAAATTGATGTCGATCCGAAGGCTACAACGAACACCATGGCGGGGATCACAGCCGCGAACAAGATGCCTGTTAGTCTGGCGTTCAAGATGAAGCCGACAGTGAACGCTGCAACAAAGTACGACCTGGCGGGGTACGAATAACATCAATAAGTGTCTCGAAAGCCTCAAGTCCGAAAGAGTTTTGCTTGTGGGTGTACCCACATCGATTGTATAAAGATGCCGACCTGACATTCGCGTAAGCATAGAGAAGAGATCGTGGGGTTGGGTGCAAGTCACCTTCTCCGAGCAGCCGACTTGAATCGTATCGATACTATCGCGAAGCAGACTGTTGTAGTCGAGATCTTCGACATCAAGATATGCTTGGTCGACGTATAGAAGGGTTTCCAGCAAGCGCTCGCGCAGGTGGATGCCAATCCGTTCACCAGTTCGTGCAAAGCATGTTGTATATGCTTCTGTGACGATAAAATAGGCTACTGCGACGCCGAGAAGTTGCTCGATCCGTTTCTGTAACTCGTCCTCATCAGGCGGGAAGGCTTCGATGATCCGGCCAAAAATGACACCCTGAGAACTTGATGTGAGTATACGTACACTCCAGAGGGAAGTACTGTGCGCTTACTATGATTGGCAGCGGAACTCCCGCCGCAATAGCACAAACAGCACCGCAGTATGCTATAGCTTGATCCAGAGGATTGTCCAGTGTGCGGAACAGACCAACATACGATGTTTTGAACGGATTCAGACCAAGGAGCTGTCGCCACAGCTTGAGAGACATTGCTGTCATTGGTGCATGCCATGGTCGTGGCGGTCCTGGGTTGAATGTCGTGTCCTCTAAACCAGTCGTTCGTTCTTCTCCAAGGGAAGAGTGTCTGACCCTAGTGTTGTCAAAGTCTGCCGAGGACGTGCGAGACATGCTGTGCGAGTCTGGTACTACCATGCTGTTTTTCTTGCGAAATTGTCGTGGCCGGTAAGAAAAGTTGCACCACCTCCGCTACCTCGCCATAGATTGCAGAGTCAATACTAATCGAAATGAAAGTAGAGGGGACAACGCTTGCTGGTGAAGGGAAAGGCGAGCCAGAAAGTTAGTAAGGCTTGGAGGCCTGCAGGGAGTGGAGCGAACAACTGAGGAAGGAAGTAGAGCACAGTGGGTAGCATTGGCAGTGTCGAAGTGTGCTGCCGACGCAGGTGCGAGCACTACCAGGGCTCGGATTGACCATGGCTTCTACCTACATGCAAGGTACCTTAGCTTCAGGTTTGACATCAAAACTCTGTTCAGACTGATGTGTCAAAGGGCGCCCGGCTGTGAAAAAATGCCACTCTTTCCGGCCCATCGACCGAACCCGACTACGGGCAAAGTGTATGCCATGGCTTAGAGAGGCTCGAGAGGGCAGGTGATCATCCTCTGCCAAGCGGTAGGATCAAATCAGATGGTGAGATTGTGGGTTCCTTCTTCACGGCGAGCGCAAGTTGCACGTTGAGGCACGCGATTGGGACTCTGTGGATCGTGTTGCGCACGCCGAGTATGTGCTCCGCTTGGGCCGCGTTAGCCAGCGTGATCGGCGACCATGAGAAGAAGTCTCTCGTGATTGCTGGTGTGGCCGTTAGAAGCCACGCCTTGGGAGGTTGTGTCTTCAGACTTTCGCGACTACGAGCATATGGCCTCCTGTACCGCTGGAAAGCGAAGGTCAGTGTGGACTACTTGGTACGCCCGCCGGTAATAAATGACAAATAGCCGGGCCGACGAGATGATGAGATGATGAGATAATGGAACGCGTGGAAAGAAACATTAACGACCAAGGTCCCCGGTGCACAGACCATTTCCAAACTCTACTCTCGGGCTTCGAGGCTTCTGGAGGGAGAAGTGTAGGAGGCAGCGTTCGACCAATCACTATCACATGCTCGATTCGTATTGCTAGACTGTGTCGTGCTCTCGTAGACTGCTTCAGCATGCTCTCCGCGATTGCTATATCTCAAAGCCTCCGGTATTACCCGCCGTGAGAGTGAGTGAGGAAAGAGCGACAACTTTCACTCTAGAGCAACACAGCAATACTATTCTCACACATTGCAGTACACTACGACTGAGCAACTCACATCCGACAATCAAAATGGGGAGCAGACTCTCCATACTCAATCCTGAGCCTACTGTACTACCCGGTCCGAGACTACTTCACGACCTGGTGGCGAACGCTGGAGATGATACAGCAATAGACTACCTGTCTTCGGAAGACACTCACGACAGGCTATCATATCGACAACTGCATGATCGCTCCAATGCCCTTGCACACCGGCTCAGAGCGATATGGGAGGGTCAGGCAGCCTCCAAGGACTCAAGATTTATCGTCCCTTTATTATGTCAACAGAGCCCAGACCTCTACATCGCGGAGTTAGCTGTGCTCAAGGCAGGCGGAGCATTCTGCCCTGTCTCTGTCGACTGTCCGGAAGAGCGTATACGATTCATGTGTCAGGATGTCGAAGCCAAGATGCTTGTCACAACGAAGCAGCTTCAGCACACGCTGCCAGCACTGGATGGCGTTACCCTACTCGTTCTGGATGGCGAAACCCCCGAGTACAACGTTACAACTCCCTCACTCGCCATTGACCCCTCGCAACCCGCATACGTGATGTACACTTCGGGAAGCACCGGCTTGCCTAAAGGTGTAATACTTTCACACTCGGCAGCCACCCAGGCTTTGCTCGCACACGATCGACACATACCAGCTTTCTCCCGATTCTTGCAGTTCGCAAGCCCGACGTTCGATGTCTCTGTCTTCGAGATTTTCTTTCCTTTCTACCGGCATGGAACGCTGGTTTGTGGCGATCGGCGGAAGCTCTTGACAGATCTGCCAGGCTTCATCAACCAGATGCGAGTCGATGCAGCAGAATTGACACCCTCTGTCGCCAGTAATCTACTGCGAAGCAGACAGAATGTGCCCAACCTCAGACTCCTCTTGACGATCGGCGAAATGCTGAAGCGTGATGTCGTCGAGGAGTTTGGTGGCTCTGCAGAGCAGGATTCAATTCTCTATGGGATGTACGGTCCGACAGAAGCCACAATACACTGCACCCTGCAGACTTCTTTCTCGAAAGACATGTCTGTACAGAACATTGGGGTTCCTCTTGACACGGTATCGGCTTTTGTTGTCCAGCCACGGTCAGAGGGAGAGTCAACTGTGGAAACGCCAGCAATCCTTCCTTATGGTGAAGAAGGAGAACTCGCAGTCGGGGGGCACCAGCTTGCCGATTATTACCTGAATCGTCCAGAGCAGACTAAAGCTGCGTTCTTCGAGCACCCTGAGTACGGGCAACTGTATAGGACTGGAGATCGCGCAAAGATGACCGATAGCGGGGCGTTGGAGTGTCTTGGCCGGCTCTCTGGTGGTCAGGTAAAACTTCGTGGCCAGGTACGTGATCTCGGACCCTGAAGTATGCGATCGTTGCTGACGTAGGGATCTAGCGAATCGAGCTCGGCGAGATCGAGTATGCTGCATCGAAGACGCTTGAATGTCAGACCGCTGTTGCAGATGTCATCGAAGGGACCCTTGTGGTATTCTGTGTATGTCAGACTAGGGATGTCACCTCGAATATGGTGCTCGATGTCTGCCGTAAATGGTTGCCCGCATTCATGGTTCCAGCCGACGTTATTATTCTTGATCAACTGCCGTACCTCGATTCTGGGAAGGTCAATCGCAAGGGACTTGCCGAGATATACGCAGACAATAAAACAACGCTGACAACTTCGAACGAGATTTCAAGCCCTCGCTTGCACAAGATCAAAGAAGCCGTTGCTCAAGTGCTCCAGACCCCAGTCCACGGTCGGATCTCCGGACTGGACTCGCTCACATCGATACGTCTGGCTTCTGAATTGAAGAAAGTTGGATTCGCGCAGGCAAATGCTGCTGAGCTTCTCAGCTGCAGAAACGTTCAAGACATCGATGCCTTGGTTGAAGAATTTGAGCAGGACAAGGATTCCAGCGCAGCTAGTGAAGCCTTCAACGACATGTCTGCAGAGCTTCGAGCCGCTATCAAACAGCAGACCGACATCGCGAACAATGAGGACTTGATCGAAGACATTTTCCCTGCAACGCCCGTCCAGTCTGCAATGCTTAGCGAGACACTACGGGATCGCCGTCTCTATTGCAACTGGATCGAATTCAAGATTCCGATGCGCTGCACACCGGAAGTGGTAGAGCGCTCGTTGCACAGTCTGGCTGAACAACACAGCCTTTTGAGGGCCGGCTTTGTGTCGGTCCACGGAGTGTCTACAACCCATGCTGTCGTTGTCTGTAAATGCCTGCAGGAGTCGCAGATTCGACACGTACGCCACCTGGATCGTGAATTTAGTATCACCGAAGAGGCTGATCTGCTTCACCCCTGCTCTTTCCAGATCTTAGCTTCCGGAGACGACCTACGAATAGGCGTCGCCATTCATCACTCATTGTACGACCAGTGGTCAATGGATGTGCTACGAGCCGACCTAGCTATCCTTTTGAGAGGCGGACAGATTGCTCCTCCACCTTCCTACCGCTCGATTTCTGCTCAATGCTCTCGTTCCTCCGGCTCTGCGAAATCGTCCGATGATCGTGAATTCTGGCAAGGCTACCTCAAAGACTTCACGCCGGCTTTACTACCACACATCAGTGGCAAGAAACTTCCAAGGCAGCAAGAGCGCACATCATGGCAGACACTGGAACTCGATCACGTTGCTCTCAAGACGTGGTCAGACGCCATAGGCTGCACACCTGCTGCCGTATTCCAGGCGACTATATCGTACATGCTCGGCGTCTTGACCGGCACCCAAGATATCACGTACGGCGTGGTCTACTCAGGACGGCATCTTCCTGTTACTTGCATTGAACGTATGTTCGGGCCTTGTTTGACCACTCTACCATTCCGAGCCAACTTTGATGACAAGGCAACATGCTCCGATCTTGTCCGATCAATCCGGGACAACAATCGGGTCGTACAAAACCATGCTTTGATCCCATTGGCAGAAATTAAGGGTGCCGCGGACAGCCCACAAGGTTCCAGTCTATTTGATGCACTGTTCATATGGCAGGAGAGTACTGTCTTGCCACGAGAAGATGCTGAGATACTGCACGAGGTGGCTTCAATCGACCAGCATGAGTTCAACCTTGTGGTTGAGGTGGCTCCCGTGCAGGGCTGTATACAGGCACGAATTACTTACGAGAGCAGCATGATCTCGAGTAAGCAGATCCATCTGCTGCTGCGGCAATTGACCTACGTTACGCAACATATGATCGCCGAACCCGAAATGCCAGTTGCACGAATAGCGACATCCATGCCTGATGAGCTGCTGTCGATATCCAATCCATTCCCATCGGCTTGTGCCAGTGGGAGGGACCTGCTCGGCAACTTGCGGTCATTCGCTCAGCATACCCCGACGGCAACCGCGATATGTTTCGCCACTAGTATCAAAGATTCTAGAGCGGAGGTTGAGACAATGAACTATCGCGAATTCAACGACCGCTCGAATGCTCTCGCAACTTACTTTCGATCCTTAGGAGCGCTTCCAGGCGAGCTACTGTGCATCTGCATGGACAAAGCGGTCAATCTCTATTTGGCAATAATCGCCACCCTAAAGACTGGGTGTGGTTATGTCCCTCTGCTACCTGACACTCCGCCAGACAGGATAAAGTCGGTACTCGAGCAAAGTGAAGTGAGCATTTGCATCTGTGACGATGAGTCCGAAGCTCTTTTCCAGTCCTTTGACCGCCTACGGATAGTCAATATTGATCACGCGAACAAGACCATCGGAGCTGCAGCCGAACTTCCTGGTATCCGGGATGAAGATGTCGCATACTGTGTGTATACCAGCGGTTCTACAGGCCAGCCCAAGGGTGTCTCTGTGACAGCGCAGAACCTGGTGGGCAATCTCCAAGCACTTTCCGAGCTTTATGGCGTCCAGCCTGGCGACAGGTTGTTGCAAGCTTGCTCTCAAGCATTCGATGTCAGTGTTTTTGAGATCTTCTTCTCTTTCTACGTAAGTATAATGCGACTACCCCTTCTCGAAGTGAGATGCGCTGACTTTCATCGCCAAACGTCAGGCTGGTATGACCCTGTGCTCCGCCAAGAAAGATGTCCTATTCAACGATCTCGAATCGAGCATAAGAGCTCTGCAGGTCACTCACCTCTCCTTGACGCCGACAGTTGCTGCTCTTATCGAGCCGTCGAATGTGCCTAGTGTCAAATTTCTGGTCACTGCAGGTGAAGGTGTCACAGATCTTGTTCACCAGCGCTGGGCCGGCAAGGGGTTGCAACAAGGATATGGACCCTCAGAAACCACCAACATCTGCACGGTGAATATGAACATGCAGCCAGACCACTCGCTCCGGAACATTGGCAGACCTTTACGAAACACTTCAGCTTTGGTTGTAGCACCTGGTAGAGCATTCGAAATACTGCCAGCCGGAGCCATCGGAGAGTTCTGCTTCGGGGGCGAGCAAGTCTTCCGCGGGTATATTGGCAGGGACGATCTGAACTCCGAGGTCATCATCAACCATGAGAGATACGGGCGGCTGTACCGAAGTGGCGACGTCGGCCGCATCCTCTCAGACGGCTCACTGCAAATCTCAGGACGAGTTGATGATAGCCAGGTCAAGATTCGCGGCAATCGCATTGAGCTGGACGAGATCAACGCTGTCCTCATGCGGGACCCTGCGGTGCGTGATTGCACGACCATTGTCGTTAGGCAGAGTTCGTCGGAACAGTCACTTGTTTCTTTTGTGGTGCCAAAGAGACAGACTGAGGAATCACCGAACGGATCAGAAGTGGCCATCATTGGAAGCCTCACAGTTGACGGCATCTTGGAGCTGCTAGAGGCTGCGATACCAGCCTATATGATTCCGAGCCAAATCGTTCCCATCACCTCCTTGCCTGTTACTTTTCAAGGCAAGATCGATAGACGATACTTGAAAGGTTTGCTGGAGAAGTGCGATCCAACACAATACGGGGGACGTCTCGCGCAAAATGATGCCAGCCTCGCGAGCACTGGTCCAACTATGGAGCGCCAAATCGGAGCAGCACTTGCGAAAGTTGTACGATTGCCACCAGAAAAGATCATGCTCGCTCAATCATTCTTCGCCCTCGGCTTGAACTCCTTGACCGCCATCTCGTTCGCCAAACTGCTTACTCACCAGCTGGAAGTTGATGTCAAGGTCCACCAGGTGCTTCGAAATAGCAGTGTCTCTCGGTTAGCTGAATTGTTATCGAGTGAAGCTCCGATGGCTGAAGCCAACGGAAAATCTGTCGAAAGACACTTGTTGCCCAAGAAACTCGTTCGGTCAGTCTATGAAAACTGGACTTCCAAGCAAGAAGAGATTGAAGCGATTCTTCCTTGTACACCGCTGCAAGAAGCAATGCTGGCCGCTGGTAGTTCTCTTACACACTCTGCATACTGCAATACGACCACATTCCATGTCAAAGGAGATTTGACAAGATTGGAGCAGTGTTGGCAGGCAGTCGTAGCGCGACATTCAATACTGCGTACTACGTTTCTGACGACAGAGGACAAGGCACATCCGTATGTTCAGGTGGTGCTCAAATCAGGGCCGAAGGGTACGCTGCGCTACGAAGGCAAGCATCAAGCAGAGCTCAATGGCACCAGCGAAAACACATCCCCAGTGACCTCTACGATTCCATTTCGCCTAGAGATTGTGGAAGGCGCCTCTGGAACCACACTAATACTACACATGCACCATGCGATCTACGACGGGATGTCGATGTCGTTGATGCTGAACGATGTGGAGTCTTTGTATCGAGAAGAGCGAATGCTATCACCTGCCTCGTTAGAGCCGTTCCTATACGAGGTTCAGAGACACAACAACGATGAAGCAATGTCGTTCTGGTCAAGGCACATCGATGAATTTGTTCCAAAGCCCATGGTCAACTCTCGACCTGGATCAGCAGCCGCTTCGACCATTCGAAGACAGCTTCACGGCAGCGAGGACAAGCTTGCTGAGTTCTGCAAGCGGCATGCTGTCGCGCAGCTCTCCGTGCTGCAGACAGCATTCGCAACAGTCGTAGCACACTTGCAGAACACGAAAGACTTGTGCTTTGGTAATATTATGTCAGGACGCACGGTACCTGTTGATGGTATTGAGCGACTTGTGGCGCCGTGCTTCAACACTGTAAGCGAACATGCCTGCCAGATGCTCATTTTGTACATTGCTGACGTGTTTAACCCTCCTTATTCAGGTCCCTGTCAGAGTCAATCTCAGCCGCCCGTATTGCCCTCTGGAGTGGGCACGAAGGCTCAACCGGCACAACACTGACGCACTGAATTACCAATTGACACCACTGCGTCGGATTCAGGCACTCTCGAAAGCACCGGCGAGGCACCTGTTCGATGCTTTGCTCTTGCTGCAACCTGAACCTCAGCCTATCGACGATACCATCTGGACATTGGAAGAAGAGACTGGGTCCATGGATCTGCCGCTGGTGCTCGAACTGGAGCCGGAGTCTGGCAACTACAACGTTTCGCTCCATTTCTTGCAACCAAACATCTCAGATGATCATGCAAAAGCGATCCTTGACCTCTTCGTCGCTGCACTGGACTCTTGCTTGGACTCTCCATACAGTATTCTTGACCCCTTCAGAGAATCCGCAGGCTCTTCATGCTTAGGTCTGTTGGCCTCAGAAGAGCTGGGAAACGACATCTCGAGCGATGCCGATACTGACGAGACGCCGTGCGACGAAGAAGAGATCATCGGTGACGTCTTTGCTCTGCTCGCAGGAGTCGGCAAAGACATGATACGAAGGGACACTTCGATGTATCAGATCGGCCTTGACAGTCTAAATGCTGCCCAGGTGGCTGCCAGGCTCCGTTCTTCTGGCATCAACGTAGATGCTGCCGATGTCATGGAAGCATTGACACCAAGAGCGCTTGCGGCTATGGCTAGGAAGAAAAGGTCTACTTCGAAGTCCAGTCTACCGTCCATCGACCTCAACGCTTTCGAGGAACATCATCGAGCTACCCTCCTGGAAGCCGTTGGCGTTCCGGAGTCGGAACTCGAAGCTGTCCGCCCATGCACTTCGATACAAGCAGGAATGCTTGTGCAGAGCGTCCAAAGTCACGGCCAGCTCTATATCAACCATATCACCTTCCAGGTTCCAGCGTCCGTATCCTCAACAACCATCCGCAGTGCTTGGGAAGCTGTCGCCAGCCGACATCAAGTATTGCATATGGGATTCCACCAAGTGCAGGACCCCATTTTCTTCTACGCCATGTCCATACGCAAGCACTCACCAGGCTCCGTTCCGATGCGTGAGATGCAAAAGATGCAACGCATTGACGATCTCGAGGCTGGAGCTACCGAGCAGATTATGCAAAACCTCACTACGCAACCTTGGTGCATTACATTCCAAGAGGGCAGAGAACATAATACGATGGTGATATCATTGCACCATGCTTTGTATGATGCTTCCAGTCTTCAGCTGATGTATTCGGATCTGAGGAAAGCGATGAACACGTCGAAACTCGGACCGCCACTTTCGATTGACGAGATGCTGCTGAGTACACTCGAAGCGGAGAGCGACTGGGATGGCTCGGCTGCTCGGTTCTGGGACCAGGTCATCCAAGATACCAGGTAACCACGCTCGTCTGCGGCACAAGCTTGACGGTTGCTGACATGCTATAGTTCATCCGCTTTCCCCAATCTGACGCCTACGCTGGTTGAACACAGTGAACTCCAGACTTCGGTACACTCTCTTGAGATGCACGCATCTTCACTTGAAGAGTTTTGTCGCAAGAGCAATGCAACGATTCAGGCACTCGGACAATCGGCCTGGGCCATCTTGCTTGCTGCCTACATGGGCGACCACAACGTCGTATTTGGAACGGTCACATCCGGCAGTCCACCACCGACTGACGCTCGAGTGGCCTTTCCCAGCATCACAACGATACCAGTGCCATGTCATGCAGACTGCTCTCCGCGCGACTTGCTACAACAAATGGTTGATTTCAACGCCAAATCTCACCGTCATCGGTTCACACCTCTAGCAGAGATACAACGCCACGGCGGACAGTTGGGCCAGCAGCTCTTCGATACTGTTTTCGTCTATCAGAAGACCGCTACAGCGGACCACACCCTGGATTGGCACCTGATCAAAGAGACTGCAGCTGTGGACTATTGTCTTTCGCTGGAACTCGAGGTCGTCCCAAGTGGCTCTGTGGACATTCGTCTGACCTTTGACACTTCGCGCATTCCGCGAGCGCATGCTCAACTATTACTCCGCCAATATGATCATATCATCACTAGCATGGTTCGTGACCAAGCCGGTATCCCGGACGAAATCTACTCCGTCAGCTCTGCCAAAGAGGAGGCTCTACCCTCACCGTCTATCACTTTGCATGGTCTTTTCGAACATACGGCACGCGAACACCCCGACCATATAGCTCTTGAATTCATATCTCAGGCTGACGCCGACTCGGTCTCGGCCAGGAAGTGGACATACCAAGAGCTCGAAGAACGTGCAAACCAAGTAGCGCACCTCATTCGACGGGCTGACATTGGTCCGCACAATATCATCGCCGTGTGCATGGCGCAGTGTCCAGAGGCCAGCTTTGCCTTCCTCGGCATACTGAAAGCTGGATGCTCATTTCTTGCAATGTAAGTTGTGGTCCATATCACTCGATAGTCTATGCTTGCTGATACTTTCCTGTAGGGATCCTGACTTACCCCCGAGTCGGCGGAAGTTCATCCTACAGGACTCTGAAGCACGCCTGCTGCTACTTTCCGCAACTACGCAGTCAGCAGACCTTGACTCTGACGTTCCCTCTGTCAACCTAAGTGAGAAGCTATTGCGAACTTTACCAACATGGCGACTCGAGACCAATGTGCCGCAAGGCGCCGACTCTTGCTATCAACTGTACACCAGCGGAACCACCGGCATGCCCAAAGGATGTGAGATCACACATGAGAATGCCGTACAGGCCATGATGGCGTTCCAACGGCTTTTCGCAGGACGTTGGACAGGCCGTTCTCGATGGCTACAGTTCGCCAGTTACTGGTTCGATGTCTCTGTACTCGAGCACTTCTGGACCTGGAGCGTTGGAATGACCGTGGTAGGTGCGCCAAGAGATGTAGTGTTGGAAGATATCCCTGGCTTTATTCGAAGGCATGGCATCACTCACATCGATCTTACGCCGTCTCTCGCTTGCTTAGTGCATCCGGATGATGTGCCGAGCCTGTGGGATGGGGTATTCATTACCGGAGGTGAGGCTTTGAGACAGGTATGTGCCGATGAGCTCGAGTTCTTTCCATGTTCGAGATATCACTAACTTCTCTATTTTTATTCCTTCAGGAAGTCATCGATGTTTGGGGAAGCAAGCGGTCGATTTGCAATGGGTACGGTCCGACCGAAACGACGATCGGCGTCACGATGAATCGTTTCATCGGTCCTGATGCTCTTCCATCAAACATAGGCAAGCAATTTGACAATGTCACCGCCTATGTCTTGCAGCCCGAGAGCGACGAGCCTGTGCTGAAAGGAGCAGTTGGTGAACTGTGTACGAGACCCACCCTAATAAAATGACCTGCTGTCGTCCGAGACGGTCGCTGACCACCTTTAGGTATTGCCGGGCCTCTCGTTGCCAAAGGATATCTCAACCGGGCAGATCTCACAGAGAGACAATTTCCATACCTCGAGCGTCTAGGCAAGCGAATTTATCGAACAGGAGACCTGGTAAGGATGCTGGCGGACCACTCATTTTCATTCATGGGTCGCAAAGATAGCCAGACAAAGTTGCGTGGCCAACGCCTTGAGGTTGCTGAAATTGACAGCGTCATCCAGAAATCCGACGACAACATCACACACGTTGTTTCCGAGGTCATCAAAGCATCC
This sequence comes from Extremus antarcticus, assembly GCA_033117895.1. Taxonomy (NCBI): domain Eukaryota; kingdom Fungi; phylum Ascomycota; class Dothideomycetes; order Mycosphaerellales; family Extremaceae; genus Extremus; species Extremus antarcticus. Next base: position 147,972 of record JAWDJX010000042.1, on the reverse strand, counting down.
GGAACTGGGAAGGAGACACTTGTGACGTTCCTTACAACCAACGCCGCCAAACGCGTGGAGCAATTATGTCTCGTGCGGACGGACGACGATCGTGCCCTTGCACGCAAAGTCAGAGAAGCCTGTGTTCAGCACCTGCCGGGATATATGGTGCCCACACATATCCTACCGATCGACTACCTTCCTCTGACTTCGAACAACAAGGTGGACAGCAAGCAGTTGATTCAACTGTTTCACTCATGCTCGCTAGCAGATCTTCAAAACCTCCAAGGATCTGGTGATACGGACCGTGCATTGAACGACAGTGAACGAAAGATCAGCGAAGACCTTGAAAGACTGCTCAAAATCGACCGTACCGTTGTCACGCCACAAACGAATGTGTTCTCTCTGGGTCTGTCCTCCATCTCAGCTATATCTTTCACCACGCTGCTGAAGCGTAGTGGATTCAAGGCAGCACATGTGGCCACAATCATGAAGAATCCCGTGCTCTCTCAGCTCAGTGCTGCCTTAGCAGTGCATGGTCAAGGTGTAGACACAGACGCGGGCATGGTGGAACAAGCTAAGCTATCACTTGCGGCATTCTCTCAACGCCACCGGGGTGTCGCTGCACGTACGCTCAGTGAACCGCTCGAGAACCTGGAGATCGTCCAGCCGCTCACGCCCCTCCAAGAGGGACTTGTATTCGAGTCTCTAAACAAGGACGACCAGCCGTATCTCAACCACTTCTACTACGATGTCAAAGTGCCAGATGTTGGTTTATTGCTCGAGGCCTTCCAGAAGCTCGTCGATAATACCCAAGCTTTGCGGACTCGCTTCGTCGAGACTGAAGGAGGATATGCTCAAGCAGTCTTGCGCAGATACGAAATGCCACGAACCTGCAGAAAATCATGCGATGAAGACGAGATCGGCACACTCCTCGCAGAAGCGAAACAGAAGTGGCTCGAGAAGAATCGGCATGGTCTTGAGCTGCCTTGGGAAGTCCTGGTGATCGACACAATGAAGAGAACGATATTGGCGATGCACATTCACCACGCGCTGTACGATGGCATATCCTTCGACCTGTTACTCGGAAAGTTGACAGAAATATACAACGACGAGTCTAGCGTCGACAACGTCCCAACCTTTATGGAAGCGCTACCATATGGACCACTTTGTCCAGTCGACGGCAAAGCTTTTTGGACGAGGCATCTTGAAAGAAGCCGTCGCCCAGCTCTACCTACAGCTTCGGATACGCAGCAGAACTCTGATCCGATGGTGCAGCTACACCTTAACAGCTCCGTGCATATCGAGGAAGCCAGGAAGCAGTTCGGCGTGTCTCACCAGGCGATCGTTCAAGCTAGCTTCGAAATCGCTCTACAGATGCAGACACCCACTGTGAAGACCTACGGCATGGTGGTATCAGGTCGCTCAATTGATCTGGAAGGTGCAGAGAAGGTCCTTGGCCCAATGTTCAACACACTCCCGACCACATCTCGTGTCCAAGCGGACTCTACAATGGCTAAGCATACCCAACAACGCCACGAAGAAAACGTGGAGATGCTACCATTTCAGCACACTCCTCTACGGGACATCCGAAAGTGGTGCTGCGACGACCCTTCCGATCCTATGTTTGACGTGCTATTTGTGTTTCAGCACCAGTCAAGGTCAACCCATCTCACGTGGACGGAACTTTTGCAGCCACTGCCTTCGGTACAACGAGCGGAATACCCTCTAGCCTGCGAGGTCGAAATGAACGACGACGGGACCATGATCGCGACGTTCCTCGCAAAGAGAGTCTACTTCGACCAAGAGCAGTTGCAGGACCTGTGCAACGCATTTGAAGCCGTGGTCAATAGCATTTCGAGCACAGGGTCTTTGCATGATGAGTTCGGTATCGCATCCAGCAGCACACCTAAATCCGATGTTCAAGGCGAAGACTTACAGCCTTACATGAACGGTGTGGAGGGTTTCCAATGGACAACGGAGGCTGAGATAGTCCGTGACGCCGTCGCAAAGCTCAGTGGCGTTGACTCCAGCGACGTAGATGAGCATACAACAATCTTCACCCTTGGCCTCGACAGTATCGATACAGTCAAGTTGTCATCCCAGCTCAAGAGAGCTGGCTTGATACTTCCAGTGAGCAAGATTTTGAAAGCCCAGACAATTCCGAGAATGCTGGAGATGTTGCAGACTGGTACAGCAAACGGTGCAGCTCATGCAGGCCCGAGTGAGTTCGAGAAGCTGGAGTTAAAGCTTCGGAGCACGATGTTACCAAATCTTCAACGCCACTTAGACGTTGCAAGTATCCTGCCAGTCACTGCACAGCAGGAGGGTCTCATTGCGGATATGTTGCGCTCGGAACTACGAGAGTACTTCAACCACGACGTGCTGAAGCTTGAACACGTTGTCGACCTTGAGAGACTGAAGGGTGCATGGCAGACTGTCGTTGATGGGTCGCCGATTCTGCGCACCTCGTTCGTCGAAGTCTCAGACCCTGACATCGATGCCGTGTACGCTCAAGTTGTTCACAAGAAACACGAGCTACAATTCACACGGCGCAGTGTCGAGAGCATCGACAATCTGGAAGAAGCCTTTGAGAGCATCAGACGAGATGTTCTCGAAGCCGTACAGAGTTCGCCACCCTTGCGGCTGACGATCGTGGAAGCTGGCTCAGACCGCTACATGATTCTCTCCCTCGCACACGCACAATACGACGGACAAAGTCTTGCGCTGCTTCACGAAGACGTCATGAGAGCCTACCACGGCGCCTACAGCCTGCGTTCAGCCAACGACGAGGTGATCGAAGCAGCTCTAGCCGCGAACACCAAGGATGCGCGAAGCTTTTGGGCAGGCATGCTCTCGGGGACGGACAATAAACTATTGCCAGCTCGGACATTCAGCACCGGACCCATGGACGTCCATCGAGTAGAACGGAAGTCCAGACTGTCCGCAACTACCGTTCGCGACTTCTGCCGCACCAACAGCGTCTCTATACAAGCTCTCGCACAAACATGCTGGTCCTTGACTCTCGCTCACTACACGCAAAGCATGGAAGTGCTCTTTGGCGTTGTGCTGTCTTGTCGAGAAACCGATGATGCGGAGGAGATCATGTTTCCGACCATGAACACTGTGGTTTGTCGCTCGTCTTTGCACGGCTCAAGAGTGGAGACGCTGCGATATATGCAGGACATGATCTCCGACATGAGACCGTGGCAAAGAACGCCGTTGAGAGTGATACAGGCAGCCGCCGCTGGTAACACAAAGCAGAAAGATTCGTCGATTGGTCTTTTTGATACGCTGTTCATCTACCAGAAGCGACAGACTCCGAAGAAGATGCTTGCAGCGCCGATCTGGGAATCTGTTGGCGGAAGCTCGGATATTGAGTACCCGGTTGCTGTTGAGATGGAGGACGCTGGCGAGTCGCTACTCATGCGGGCGGCTTGCAAAGACCATATCCTGGACGAGGCAGGAACGAGACAGATGCTGGCAGAGCTGGAGCAGGTACTGGATGCCATCGTGGAAGCTCCAAACAAGCCAATCGTCGGTTTCAATGCCGGCAAGGTGTCCATATGCGGACTGAAGCCGTTCTCGCTGAAGACTGCGGACACGATACAAGACCAGCGACTCGAGTCTACAACCCAGGCCAACGGCATGACCGAGGAGAAGTCTGCAACAGTGCTAGCAATCCTCGAAGCCCTCGCACAAGTCGCCAAAGTGCCTTTTGATCAGCTGGACGCTACCGTAGCCATTGAGACCATTGGCATCGACTCCATCTCCGCTATCAAAGTCGCTGGTCTGCTCCGGAAGCAGGACATCAACATCAGCGTAAGCCAAATGCTGAAGTCGAAGACCGCAGCACAGATGGCTCGTGTAGCAAAGTCGAAGTCTGAGCAAAAGTCCACGAGCTCGACGGAGAAGTCATCTACCGACACTATCAAGGAAGCACTCAGCCAGTTTGATCTCAATCCTATTGCGGATCAGGCCGGTATTGACGTCAACAACATTGAGTGCCTCTTGCCTGCCACTGCCGGACAGGTGTACATGCTCAGTATGTGGCGCAAGACTCGCGGGCAGTTGTTCTATCCGACTTTCAAGTATCAGCTCAGCCCGGAAGTCACTCTGGAGCAGATCAAACAGGCTTGGAAGGAGCTTATGGCAAAGCATGCAATTCTACGGACTGTCTTCTGCAGCACAGAAAACGAGCAGGTACCGATGCTTCAACTAGTGCTGAATGATGCTCCAGACAACTTCCACCAGGACGGCGATGCATCGCAAAACGTTGCTACTCAACCGATGGTCTCGCTCCGCGCTCGAAAGCACGGGGAAGGCTACACTCTCGATTTGAACATCCACCATGCGCTTTACGATGCCATCTCTCTGCCTCTCTTGATTCGCGATTTAAACTCACTGCTCGGAGATTCTACTACTCAACTACCCGAACCAGCAATCAACTTCGCGGACTTCCTCGCTCCGCAACTCACGTCCAGTGCGAGAGGTCAACGGAAAGAGTTCTGGACGCAGTACCTCTCCTCTGTGCAACCTCGCCAGCTCTCACAACCTACATCGAACGGTCCACAACGCCGCGTTGAGCTCTTCCAGCCCGGCCTCTTCCAAGAAGCTGCCAGGCTTGAGACGATAGTACGAAAAGAAGGCCTCTCCACGCAAGCACTACTATTCGCCGCATGGGCCAGATTGTACCCCGAGCTCGCCTCATCAGAACCGCAAGCAGACTCAGAAGCCAGAGATGTGGTCCTAGGCATCTATCTCTCCTCCCGCTCCCACCTCCCAGACCTCGAGTCGCTCGCTGCGCCAACTGTCAACATGGTGCCATTGCTTGTTTGCTCGCCGCAAACACAAGGTCTGCTTGAGGTGGCGAGGGCTGTGCAAGCAGATCTGCAAAAGATTGGCGGGATGATGGAGAGTAGTGTTGGCTTGTGGGAGATCAAGCAGTGGACTGGGGTTGAAGTTGATTGTTTCGTTAATCTTCTCAGGCTGCCGGACGCAGATGACGGGGAGGCAGAGCTGGGAGAGGGAGAAGGGTTGAAGATCCGGGAGGTGGATCAAGGACGGACAGAGAAGAGGAGCGAATTTGTGGAGGCGGAGCAGGGTATCTCTGACCTGCCAGCGGAGCTGAAGGGATTGGAGAATGTTGAGGGTGCTTTTAAGGTGAGTGTCTTCTCGAATAGGCTTGAGCGAAGTGCGTCGGATGGTTGCGCTGACTGGGTACCGCAGCATTCGCTCGATGTGGAGATGGCGGTTATAGATGGGCGGCTGGATGTCGGCCTGTTCTGTCCAGAGGCTATGTTCTCGCTGGAGAAGGCTGAAGGGGCGGTTGAGGAGTTCATAGTGATGCTTGAGGAGGTCGCTGGGAAAGCGAAAGGATGAGTAATATGACCAGAAGATGCACATGAGGGACATCGTTGTTTTGCTGGCGTTCGGGAAAAGTGGTGTACATGGCGCAGCGGGTATCCATACATTTCCATACTGTACACATTTCTCTCTCCCACGACATGCATATCCCTCTCCCTGTGTCTCCGCTCATCGCGTCCACCCATGATTCCACCCCTCCCGCGGCGGACTATCCGTCTGTATCCTCCCATACTCTATCGGCACCCCATCCCAAACCCCATTCTTCAGCATTGCTATCCGGAACAGCCTTCCCATCTCCTTGCCCTCCTCCGGCGGCTCTCCAAGCCTCACACGGTCTTCTGCTGTGAGACCGTGGTTGTCTATGAGGCGTAGGGCTTCGCAGGCATCGCGCATGCTGTTGTATTGGCGCTCAAGGGTCTGTTCTTGGGCGTGTTTGATCTGGCGTTGGTGGAGTTGCCAGGCGCGGTGGATGGTCCAGTGGCGGAGGTAGCGGGTACTGTATGAGCATTAGATGAGACGGGTGTAGAAGGGGGTGGAAATGGAAATGATATACCGGGAGAAGCGTAGAGGGCGGGGAGTGAGGCCGTGTTGGAGATGGTAGCGGATGAGCTCTGGAATTTTCTTAGCATGTCGATACCACGTGTCATCCGTGGGGGTAGGTTAGACATACTAATTCGGGGATCTCTCTTCTGTTGGCCTTTATTGCGCTTCTGTCGCTGCTCGGTGGAAGAGAAGGAGGCTTTTGGTTGCGCTTGCTGGGCGAGACAACCTCGTGCGGCCCATGGTAGCGTCTGAGAGTATATCGGCGAGAAGGCGCGTAGGAGCGCTGTCGATGGAGGCTTCATTGTGATCGATTGTGTGGCAATGGATGAGATGGAGTTTGCAAGCACTGGTGTTGTGATACCGAGACATTTGGCAATGCCATGTCACGACTTTATGCTTTTCGCGAAACTATCCTTATGCGATTCCAAAAAAACCTTATTCATACTTCCGCTCCACATTTGCTCATGCTACTGTACTCCACCTCATCCACGTCCTTCTGCAATTGTGACCCCATCTCACATAACCTTGTAGACCTGCCACGGCGCATATATCTACATCACGATGTTTCAGGCTCCACGAAACGATGCATTGGCGCCCTGTCGATGTCGCAGACGCCACAACGCGGGGCTTGCAGCTTCAATCATGAGATATCGCTACTTGTGCTATGAATAGATAGCCTTGTGTGTCTATCGCGCAAGATGGAGCACTTGAATCTCACTTTCACTCGAGACTCTGGGCAATTTGCAGTGCGGATGACACTGTTCAAGGTAGATTAATGGCGTTGGAGGCACTTGGCGCAGCTGCCGCGGTCCTGGAACTTGGGAAAGCTGCATGGCAGATAAGCTGGACCTTGTACAAGTTCTGCGAGGACACAAAAAACGTCAATAAAACGGTCGACGATCTCAACCGGGAAGTGAAGGCACTTGCCCGCGCGTGTGACACCATTCACGATGAACTGAAAGAAGTTGTTGGTGAGACCACAAGCAACTCGAGAGTGTACGACAAAGACGAGCGGCTGTGGTTGCGCATTACAGAGCAAACGAAAGAATGCGAGACGACACTCGTGGAGCTCGGTTCGATCGTAAACGACGTTCAGGACGAAGGAACCAACAAGCTCACCCAAAGCAAGCGGCAAATCAAGCTGAATCTCCGCAAAGACGATCTCGACAGAATTCGAGGCCGGATACAGACACATATGGAGAGCTTACAGACCATACTACTTGTAGTGAACATGTAAGTCCCGGTCTCTTCGTCCATTGTCTCGAGACTGACCACTTGGACAGCAAAATATCCTATTTAGCGCCAGGACTTGCAAATCAGGAGCTTTCGAGAAAGGTCGGTGAGCTCCAGATGTGCATTCAGAAATTGCAACAACAAGTGCAGACAACCCAACAATATGCACCACCAGACAATGACGTCACGTTGATCGACTATGCGCAAGACGTCGTGCTCAGCGGAGTGACCTTGTACGAGGCAAGTATCGCTGGAGGATCCGTAACGGGTGGCGCGAACGCTGCAAACGCCAATACACGAGTAGCTGCTTGGTTGAGCAGCTTCGAGTCTCTTCGGCGCGACACCATGCCTTCCGAACCCTCCGATGATCTCGGATCTAGAACGCTCTCGGTCTTCACCGGCGACGAGGCGCACACCGTACCTATTGATCCTACTTCAGCTTATCCTGATGCACGGAGCCTCCAGCATGACCAAGACTTCGGTAACGACTCCGATGTCGAACTGTCAACCGAGATTATCGAGTCGGCGCTGCGAGACGGCGCAAGTGCTTTCGCAAAGGAAGAGTGGCTCGAAGCTGAGCTGTTGTACGAGGAGGCTTTGCAGCACCTCCAAAGTTTGGCTGTGCAATCCGACCACGATGTGACACTTTCGAGCTCCAATTCCAGCTGGCTGTCTGCGCGTATCATACAAAGGAGCCAGATGAAGCGGAACATGCTCTTACGGAGCTCATGCAGCAACCCGCAACCTTGCTCTCGGAAGTACAGACCCGTTTTATCTGCGACGCAGGCCATATGCTATCGCTGTTGTACGTTCGAACGGGAAAGCTTGAGTCGGCTAAAGCATCCTGTGAGCGGACCTTGAAAGCCAAAACACGGCTGCTTGGAAAAGAGCACGACTCACGTTTAGAGTCGGTAGCCTTGATGTCACGCATCTAACATTTGCTTGGTAACAATACTCGTGCGAAGATCTTTCTTGGTATGATACCAGAAGAACGCCGGAAACATTTCCGGATCCTCGTGCAGGACTGTAGAATGTCTGAACCATCATCTCCTACCTCCACGGTGGACCCAAGCAGCAGCATACATCAGGACGCGAGAATGTCAATGAGTACATTGGCACTCATCGACTTCGGGCCCATCGAAGACGCCTCCAAGGAAACGACTTCGAGCCCGCTGGTACGCTCGAAAACGGTCTCTACTGATGTGTTGAGACTAATTACTCCGATATCGCAACACAAGGCCAGCCTCGAACACGAGACCGCAGTGTCCGACGCCGAGGGAAGCGAAGCCAAAGTTCTGCCGAGCCCATCAGCCATCGGATCGAGACTTGGTGCTCGCGCGAGATCTGAGCCAGTGGCTGCTCACTTGACGGTCAGCTCAGACGCCGAGCCTCCTTTAGAGGCCCAGGCCGAAGTTACAGAGCATGGAGGTAAGGCCACAGCGTCCGGCAATGTCGAAGACGTGCGGTTGGAGCCAAAGATTGAAAAGCGAACCATGCCGCTGACAAAGGATGCCCGCCATTTCTGGATCGCTCACCTGTCTTTGACTCCCCTTACTGAGATTGACCAGCTCATATGCGATGGACGCTTGGAAGAGGCGATAGTTTTGGTCAAGACGGGCGAGAAGACGAGCATCGGCCAATCAGCAGATGACGCAGCCACTCTCTCCAAGGCGCCTGACAAGATGCACACAAAAAGCATTTCGACCGAAATCACGCCGTTGCACCTTGCAGCCTTGTTTGGCGATCTAGAGGTTGCTCAGGCTCTCGTTGCTGCTGGTGCCGATGCGTTCGCCCTAGCATCGGTGTTCCGGCCTGATCCACTTACTAGCAGCTCAAGGCCAACAGCACTCGCTTTTGCGATTGGCGGCCGTCATCCGGAGATGGTCAAGTTTCTTATCGCAACTATGAGAAAGCGAATCGGGGCCATGAAAACTTTCACATTCACATCCTTGCTCGATCGCCGCTGGCTAAGGGTCACTGATTGTCGATACCCGGGCGAAATTAACCACATCCTGCAGATTTTCCACGAATACGGGCTTCTGGAAAATATAACATGGGCTGCGACTGATGTCGCTGAAAAGTTTATCTGCAGGGAAACTTTCCTTCATCAGGCCTGCCAGATTACTGGAGAACGATCACAGCTCCGTGCACCAGTGGTCAGCTTCTTGATGAAGGCGCGTATGAATGTCATGGCAACGACTGTCTACTACCGAAAATCATTCAATCGGCATATTCCCTTGCATCACGCGATAGACAACGACGCTGCTGAAGTTGTGCCATTACTGCTCCAGCGGCATTGTTCGGAGCAATTGAACAAGGGAGTCGGCACGAGCGGTGATTCGGTACATCTGGCGGTTTCGAGAGCAGCGTCGAACGCAGCCATTCCTTTGGACGTTGTCGAGCGACTACTGGAAGCAGGAGCTAATGTTCACCACGAGACCGCTTATGCTTCGCTGAGGAAAGCTTTCTTGAATCGCACCAGCACGCCTCTAAGCATTGCGCAAGCATCGGGTCGGAAGGATCTTGAGCAGCTTGTGTCCAAGTACGGAAACAAATTCGACTATAAGAGGCAACGCAAATACATCTCCTACCAGAAGGACGCCGACTTGTGGATACATTCTTCATGTTAGCCTTAGCAGAAACACTGTTTCCGCAGAACGACTGTTTCGTAAGCTATGAGTGCATGCACTTATTTGCGTCCAAGAGAATGACTTCTCTCAGCTTGTTGTTATTCGAGGGACAGCAATGGTGTAGAAGGCATGAGGTACACTAAGTGCACGAAAGACATGGCGTTCTCATACCTTCAATCAAGTCCTGTATTCCGACTAAGCCATATATCGATGAACTCATCCGTTTGCAAGGTAAGGTCTAAACAAAGCGGACTCACACGGCCGCTTCATCTGCTTTGAGGCAACGCTCTCCCACGCCAAGATCGCGGCCTTTAACGTTCCGCTCCGCTGCAGCTGAGTGGGGCGCGCTGCGGTGAAACGTGAACCCCACGTTTTCGTGATTTGGGTGTACTTCTTTGCAGATCTTGTGTTCTTCTTCCCCTCTTCTTCCACTCACACCACCCACCATGGCCGACTCCAACGCTGGCATCTTCGATCCCGACGGCAAGTACGAGCAAGGAGTGCTCCAAGCCTCGAACGACTACCCATGTCCCAAGGATGGAGCCGACTTTGTGTATGGCACAGCCGGCTTCCGGATGAAGGCTGATAAGCTGACTTCTGTGGCTATGACTGTTGGAATACTCGCCGGACTACGATCGCGGAAGCTTCACGGCCAGACCATTGGTGTTATGATCACTGCATCACACAATCCTGCAGAGGACAATGGTGTGAAGATTGTTGATCCGCAGGGCGAGATGTTGGAGCAAGAGTGGGAGAAGTACGCTACATATATCGCCAATGCCAAGGATCCGCAGGAGGCACAGAATGCGTATATGTGGATGATCAAGGAGGTCAGGATAGACCAGAAGAAGCCAGCTAGTGTCATATTCGCTCGGGATACACGACCATCTGGGGAGGAGCTTGTACGAGCGCTGAAAACAGGACTGGATGCTACTGGTGTGACCTCAATCGACTACGGCATTCTGACCACCCCGCAACTGCACTACCTTGTGAAGGCGACCAACACCAAGGACACCTCTCATCCGTATGGAGAAGTATCCGAGGAAGGCTACTACAAAAAGCTCGCAACCGCTTTCGCAACCGCCATGGACAACATCAAGCCCGCCGGTGCCGTCACAGTAGACTGTGCTAACGGAGTCGGCGCGCCCAAGCTCAAGGAATTCTTAAAACACCTTCCCGCTGACAGTATCAACATCCGCGTGGTCAACGACAACATCTCCGATCCCTCCGTTCTCAACAACGACTGCGGCGCCGACCACGTTAAAACCCAGCAACGTGCCCCAGCTGGCTTCGACGGCAAAGCCTACGACCGCTGGGCTTCTTTCGATGGAGACGCCGACCGCATTGTCTACTACTTCCAGGCTGAGGGCTCCATCTTCCGTCTGCTGGACGGTGACCGCATTGCCACCCTCGCGGCCAACTTTCTCGGCGAGCTGGTGCAAAAGTCCGGGCTTGCGGACAAAATCACCATGACCGTCGTGCAAACCGCTTACGCCAATGGCAGCTCCACACGATACATCGAGCAATCACTAAAACTGAAATGCGAATGTACATCCACCGGCGTCAAGCATCTCCACCACGTCGCCGCGAGATCAGATATCGGTGTCTACTTCGAAGCCAACGGTCACGGCACCGTGCTCTTTTCCCCGCAAACTCTGAAACGTATCCACACCCACCAGCCCGAATCACCCGCCCAGCTCGAAGCGCTCACCACTCTCCGCGCGCTCACTGATCTGATCAACCAAACCGTCGGCGATGCTCTTTCTGACTTCTTGCTCGTCGAGACCATCTTGGCACACAAGGAGTACACCGTCCGCGAATGGCTGGCCACATACACCGATATGCCGAACAAACTCGGAAAGCAACGCGTCGCGAATCGAGCTGATTTCGTCACTGTCCCGGACTCAGCTGAGCGCAAACTGGCCAGGCCAGAAGGCTTGCAGGAGCGCATCGATGAGATTGTGGCGAAGTACAAGGATGGGAGATGTTTTGTGCGCGCGAGCGGGACGGAGGATGTGGTGAGGATATATGGCGAGGCGGGCGAGGTGTTCGATTGTGAGAATATGGTTCGGGAGGTTGGAGGGGAGATTGAGAGGAGGTTCGGGCCGTGATGTGGCACTTTGAGGATGGGTCGGGGTGGGATTTGCAGGATGCATGAGCGTGGGTGTTTGAGGGATGGGATTGCATATGGGTTACGACCAAAAGCATTGGGATTGGGAGGGCAGGAATGGAAAGGAAAGGAAGAAAAAGTTTTGCTGTTTAAATGTGCTTGCATGAGGTGTCGACTGGTGAGATGAGTACTAGATGTCTACCTCCACTTGAGCAATCAAGCGAGTGGCGTTGTTCGACACGCCATGTACCTCTTGTTTCGATGCCCCATCGCTCTCCATGCCCCCTGCGTACCTTATCTCTATAGTGATGCAATGGACTCAATGTCGTCTAGTTGAATGGCACACTTCCCTCCTTTGAGCCTCCTCCACTTCACCCAGTAGATGTTCTAGCGCACGTCAGGCACTCATCATTTCATGTCAACGTCAGACGACACTTCCCATTCACTTGCCACCCTGCAATAGCTTCGCACTACCGTCTTTATCCAGATAGACTACGAATTTGCTGAGGATGCGAAGGTCCACCTTGCCCTTAAAGTCCTCGTTGATCTGTACAAAGGTGTCGGCGAGATCCTTGGCGGTCAAGCCATCCCGGCTAGAGCAATAGTAGTACACCCGCGCCGCGCGAGGCAGAGCCTTCTCGGGGATGCCGTGGCCCATTGCAGAGATGTAAGCAGCGCGTGGAGGTTGGTAGACGAGGGCTTGCAGGAATTTGCTGTTAGCGGGTTCGTCCTTGGTCCGGTCAAGGAGCTGCTGTACGTCGATGGTGAACACAGGCTGTGTGGCGCTATATCCAGCCTTGCGCAGGAACGGGAGGGTCGGGTTGAGGAAAATGACTCGCCCGGTTACGGCGGCCATGTAGATTAGATCTTCACGGATTCCGAAATGCTTCGCTTCTGCCACGCGCACCTCTGGCAGACAGCAGGTCTCAAGACATCCGTACTCGGCCCTGTAACGCTTGGGCAGCGGTTCCAAGTTCGTCTTGGTCTTGATCATCTTCGATGCGGTGGAGTCGATAACGTGACGGAAGGTGTGGCACACGCACTTGCACCTCGCGATGTCGCTGGCAGGGAGGCATTCGATGATGGCTTCGACGAGCTCGAAGGTACCGAACATGGCGTCCATCGCTGGCGGACTCGTAGCCATGTGGTGGTTATTCATGTCGACAGTCCCGGAGAATGTTCATGGGGGAAGCCAGGGCATAGTACGGAAAGATGCAAGTGCGTCCCAGTGGCGCAGTAGTGGCTGCATGAAGCAAGGAACAGATCCTTTTGGAGCGGACGAGGTCTTTAGGGTGGTCGAGGCACTCGATGACAGCATGTACGAGCTCTGAGATGCCGAAAACTCTGGACGCAGCCGAAGGCGTCGAGGTTGGTGCTGCCATGTGGTGGTTGTCGTACAATCTAGCTCGGCAGTGTGGTACTGAGACCGATGGAGGTTGTAGAGGTCGCAACTGTGATGGTTAATCTATGGAAGGCCCAGCTGGAGAAGCAAGATTGATTCATCAGTGAGAGATTTCGTGATCCACAACGCATCTGCAAGACCCTTTCACATGCTAATGAAGTGAAACTCCTGTGACACTTTTGACGTCACTTCAGTGAAGATTGCTGAGCACTAACGAGACTTACAAACGGCAAGACCGGCGCATTAAGCTGGAAAACTCTCTTACGTTGGTCTTCTTCTCTGCTTACCTCTTCGTGATCGCCACGTCTATGAGCCAGTCTGCCGCTATCGTACTCGAAGGGGTCACCACGGCTCACTATCGCACTGTTCAATGAATCACGGCCAACATCCTCCACATCCGACCAAGCCATAAATCACTCATCTGCCAGCACCACCCATAAGTCATCTCCCGTTTGCCATGGCAGTAAAGTGCTTCCTGCTGCCGCGGAAGAGGCTCAACATAGTATTAGTTGTGGCCGAAGGAGAAGTTGACGTTATTGAGGTTAAGGTCGTCCTCGAACTCATCCCGCATCTGCACTAAAGCAGCACGAAAAGTTTCGAGGGTCGTGCCAATCTCGATGCCATCTCCATTAAGTTCCGCACAGAGTGGTTGGTAGCGCGAGTCGCCTTCGAGCCCTAAGTCACTGACAATGCGATCGGCATACAGACAGCCGCAGCGAAGCGGCGGTTGGGAGATCAGAGTCTGGATCCATTTGTTGTCTCCTGCAGTGGTCTCCAGGAAGCGCTTGACATCGAGCTGGAAGCCGCCAGTGTGCCTATCCATGTCGAGGACACTGAGGATTGGGAGTGCTGGATTGAACGTGACCACCAAGCATTCAGGATCCTCCAGACTGCCGAACATGCCGTTAACAGTCTTGAAATCATTGACCAACCACGATCGATTCAAGTTACGTGGCCTGAATGAGGTGTAGGCCGATTCAGCTGAGATACCCGATGCGTCAGAAGCGCGGTGGACAAGTGGATGATGGTCTTCCTGCGGCAGAGGTTCCTGGAAGAGCTTCTGCTTCAGGATCTTCGACTTGGTGCCTTCGATGACGTCCTTAAAGAATCGGGAAACCCTCTCACAGCGCACAATGTCTCTTGTCTGTGAGAACTCGAGGATTCTTTCCATCAGCTCGACAATTCCGAAGACTTTTGCAGCAGCGGTGAGATCAGTGTTGATGGTGGTCTATGTTCATTCATTAGTATACGCAGAGCCATAGCACAACATTCCACGTACCTCGTCATGATCGGGTGAGATTGCACGGCTGCGCTTTGCTCCTGGGTTTTCTAATTCGCTTTCATCTTCCGCCTTGCGCTTTGCACCACTCACGCCGGTAAGCTGTAGTTGTTGAGGCTGGGTCTTGTCATCGACCATGCTGTCAAAGTCCCCGGTTACTTGCACGTTCGCCATGTTCATCACTTTCAGTCTGAAGTTGGTGGACAAAGAAGCTCAAGAACTGAAGAAATCCTTGTCTGACACATGCAACGCCAAGCTTCACTCCTTCCTGGTTCGGCCATCTTTCGGCATCTCCCGGGCCGACTGGTGACTGGGCAACACGCCGGTACACGGGCACACGGACACATAACATCTTCGAAGCTGATCTGAATGCTTGTCGAGGTAAGCATGGTGGGAAACGAAGCACGTGTTTGGACAACCATATTGTGGGTTTCATAGAATTTCCTTCCTTCCCTGGCATCGCCGATCGAGAGATGCAGGATCAAGTATGAATCCTCGTCTACTTTATAGAGTTTTCGTAGGTCCAGTAGTCCATCTCCCGTCTCTCACAGCATGACAGCGTGCACTTTTCCCCCATGCCATGATCGAGCAGTCCATTCAATGCGTGCTAAGTAAAGGGTAACTCTGCAGTGACGCTCTTAGATAGGATAGAACATGTCGACCCGAATGTCATCGTACGTCCAGTCACCAGCGAAATCCTTACGCAGTTGCTTAAGAGTCTGACGTAGACTGTTGATCGTCATGCCAGCATTGACTATATTCATGTCGGATGCTAGAGGGACGTAGCCCACTCTCGCGATAGCGTCGCGAGGCAGGAATTCGAGGTGGATGAACAATTCTGCTGGTGGCTGAGAAAGGTAGGTCTCGCCCCATTTGTCGTTTGGCCCGATGGTTTGGAACAGGAGGGTTTTGTTGAACACCACTTCGATGCCGTAGTGATCGAACTGGAAGTTGAGGCCCTGGAGTACTGGGTTGAGCACGACCGCCACCCCAGAGTACTTCACGTCGTCGGAAGAGTGGGGACAATCGTCGAAAAATGCCGTGTCGGGCGCGATGCCTGCAACTTCGGACCAATTGTTCGCGCTCCAGCAATTGTGCGACAGGGGCTCGGCAAACAGCTTGTGCTTGATAACGATTGAATGGCCAGAGGTGCCGATGTCGTTCCACTTGCGGCAGACGGCTGAGGCTTTGAGTAGGTCTATGGTTGGCAAGAATTCGAGAACGGTGGTGACGAGCTCTGTAACAGCGAGCGCTTTTGTGGCCGCCGGAGTCGCCATGGTGGTGGTCGTTGTTTACGGTGAAGCGAAATGCTGCGCTGATCGAATCGAAAGGACAAGTTTCAACAGGCTTCGGTGAAACATCAAAACAAACATGCCAAGCTTTCCTCCTTCCTTGTTTGTGCTACATTCGGCAAGTCCCGAGCCGCTGGAAATCACTTTGGCTGTGGAGAGTGAGGTGACAGCTTGGCACAGTGTTTCTCACGCAGCGATTTCTTAGATGAAATCATGGCACGACTGCCAGATCACATTCGAGCTTGTGCATTATTCCGCCTTTGATACGTTCGCAGTTTATTCTCCCTGTAGCACCACCAGTCCTTGCCATAACCAAAGATGCACTTTGCTCAACACTTTATTCGCATGCACCCCTTCCCTCACGCCAATGACTCATGGTGCACACTTGTGCTGCGTCACAGCTTACCGGGCAGCGTCGGGTCCAGCAGCACCACGACCGAGTTGAGATCAATGCCGCCCCCGTGCTTCTCAGCAACCTCCGTCAAAGCTTGACAGAGACTTCCTATTGAAGCTCCGATCTGGACGCCAGCTTCACCACTGCGCAACATGGCAAGTCGGCCATGTGTGAAGCACTCCGCCCGGAATAGCAGTGTATCATCAAGGACAAAGCCGGGCGCAGGCGGTTGGCAGAAGTAGGCTTGGGACCATCGCTTGCAGCAGTCGGTTCCAACGATGCGAAGCAAGCTGAGTGCGTCGAACGTGAATGTTTGAGCCTTCTCATCCAGTATCACACTTCCGAAGTTCTGGAGTATGGGGTTGAAGGTGAGGACTTGGCTCTTTTCGCTGAAGTCCTGGAGCGCAAGGCCGCTAACTGAACGTGCCCAACCGAAGATCATAGTCTGTGATGGATCGCCTGGGACACCATGGTCCTTGTGAACTTCATTCATGAAGAATGCGGACTCTGCTGAGATTCCTGAAGCCTCGGATAGGTCAACGGCGGTGCTGAATTCCAGTGGCAATGGCTCTATGAACACCTTCTGCTTGATGATGTTCGAGGTGGTAGATGTAACGATGTCGCTGAACTTGTGGCACACTCGCTGACATGTGACGATGTCTTTGGTGTGAAGGAATTCGAAGATGCCTTCCGCCAGCTCTATGGTGGCAAACACCGCCGCGACTGCTGTTGCTGGCTGGGTAGTCATGTTTGTGTCTCTGCCAGGTTGTTCACCAGTAGGTGCCGCCATGATGGTAGTTGTTTGTCGAGAGGAGATGCGGTGACAGAGAAGTTTGTCGAGAGTGAATCCGCATGTGAGACAAGGTCTCATGCGCTCCGCTCCTTCCTTGTCCGATTCAAGGTTCGGCAGCTTCCGCGCCAACAGGCGAGCGCTCTTGCCCCAATCCACAAAAGCACAACCTCAAGTCGGGAAGAACCTCACTTCATCTTTACCTGATGGACCTCCAAACATTATTGGAAGCCGTACTGCTCGCATTCCTCGTCCTGTGCCTGTACCTGGATTGTGTCGAGCTCTCACAAGACTCTCACGTCGTCAACCTGAGGAGGTTCCACTTGGACAGAAGACTAAATTTTGACATCGTTCTCGGCTTTTGCCCACGCTGTTTGTGTCTAAGCCTGCTCCACCTGGCCTTGCAGTCGCTGCTCACCATCCTTTGCTTCTCGCTGTGGCTGCATGAGGTCAAGGCCAAGCCGGTGTCACAACAGGATCTCGACGACGACGAATTTCCACACCAGCTCGGGATTCCGGGACGCCTCTTCATGATGCACTAGGCGAGCGGAGCAGTCAGATCAGGTTTGGAGCTGCCAGCATACCCAGCACCAGCAACATGCCTACACGCAAAAGCGGCTCAAGCGAGACGACGACGCAATCAGACTCTCGTCGAAGCTCACTCCGCCGCCTTTCTTCAATCGCCTCTTTCCAGACACTGTTCAGCCGCCGCCGCTCCAACAACGCCACCGACCACACAGCAGCCTCCTCCTCAAGCACCCTTTCTCTTGCGAGCACGACTGGTCATGCACCTGTTCCATCCTCATTCCTCAACATATCCACAAACAGCTTACAGGCGGAGGACACCGTCTCGGACCTTCCGCCCCCACTCGCCACCCACCACCCAGCCCGACGAAGCAGCTACATCTGTCTGCCGGACGACCCGATTGGCAGCATGCCACGCAGCAGGACTTTCAGCAACCTGCCTCTGCCCACTCGAGCCAGGAAAGCCAATCCGATTGTGCCATCGAAGTCTCACTCGCGCCTTCCGTCAGCCATCTTTCCGTCCTCTCGACTGCCTTCGCCACAGATGTCGACCAGGAAGCACTCCCTCAGCAGGCTGGCCTCAACAGAAGCCAAGGCTCCTCCAATCAAGAACCGTATGATGCGGTCCGATACGGAGCCACTGCTCGGTGTGAATGCACCTCAGTCGAGCCTTCTTCCACGCTCGACAGCTTTCAAGGAGAACATTTCTCTGAGTCCAGTCAAACCACTTCCTGCTCTGGATATGTCCAACTACCGGCAGAAGTATCCCTCACCACTGCCCAACCATCCGTACGGTGCATATCAGTTGGCGGAGAGACGCAATGACCGTCAGCCTTCTTTCGGCTTGGTACAACATCCTTCATCGCCACCTTTACCGCAGCATCAGAAAGCACCGAAAATTCCGACGTCTCGTGAGCATAGAAGCAGCCCCATCCCGGCCAACACTCGCGATCGGAGGCCACCGTCCTTCACGCATGTCCAACGCTTCAACTCGCAACCCGTGCTCACAACCCACAACAATTTCCACAATCGCCGTGACTCCCAGCATGGCGAGGTCAAGCAGACCCGTCTCATGTCCGCAAAGCAGCCCCCAACGCCACCTCTCCCCAAGACTCCACTCCGCACATCGCAGTCCCGCACCACCACGGCAGTGAGCGGCGCCAGCAAATCAACCCCTCACGTCACTCAATCCTCCAACCAGAACACCAACCCATCTCAGCCGCCACCCCGCCACCCAACAATCGCCCCCTCCTCCCCACCCAAAAGCGTCCACCAAATCCGGACCTCCGAACCCCCACCCTACTGGTCCGGCCGGCTCTGCGCCCTCCTCGACCGCTACCGCAACGAAGAACTCGCCCTCCACACCACCACCACCTTCCACACCCCCAAAGCCCAAACCGACAAAATGCACACCCCCGAAGCCTCGTCCGCGCGCATCCATCGTGCGTTCGAGCACCTGCACTCGTTGTGCGTGGAGCCGGAGGCGAAGGAGAGTTTGACGAGGTTTCAGTGCCAGTATGCGGAGGTGATGGGGATGCCGGAGTTGAGGAGGATGGCGCCGATTGTGCTTGGAAGTGCCAGTGGTAGTGAGGCGGGTGGTGGAGGTAGGGATGAAGAGGCCGCGATGGGGATGAGCGAGACGCGGAAGATGGAGTTTATGGATCGGTTGCTTGGGCGGCAGGAGCGGAGGAGTTTGGTGATGGTGTGATGTCGTTCCTCCTGCTGGAGAGAGCGGATGAGCTTCGCCGAGTATGCTGTACCGATGGAGGATGGTGGTAATGTCATGACCACCGAATCCGCACGAAATAACGAATGTAGAATATACGCCCTCTAAAAAGAGAGAGGCCAAGACGGAGATGCTCTCAGCAGAGCATGTTTAACCCGCAAATGTGTCTATAATCTACTCAGTCAACAGCATGACAAAATTCATCAGCATCATATGTCGTTCAAACGCACGATCGTGTCGAAACGCGTCCAACATCCGTTCACCGTATTCGTTCACAGTGTCCTCACCGCTATCGCTGTCGTCCTCTGAGGATGAAAACTCGTCCCTGAAGAGCCGCTCGATGGCATAGTAGAAGTGGCCGTTGTGCCAACCGTAGGCTTGGTAGGGAACTGGAATCTCGAATCCGCCGTCGGTGAGGTTGAAACCGGAGTTTGATGGGATGGAGGAGTCGGTATCTGAGTCTGTCCCGGGATCGAGCGGTGTAGGGGTGGGAACTTCAGCGTCCTCGTGAGGGCCGACCGGTTCGGGGATTGGAGATGTTGGCCGTGGGGAAGCGACGGGTTCCGTGGGATCGGGGCCATTGATATGAGGATCTGGAAGGATCGCATCGCCTGAGCTTGCCGTATGACCATCAGCATCAGTCTCAACCTGGTAGCCCTCCTCTGCCTCCTCACCGCTCCCAGATCGATGTTGTGGCAATTGATCCTATCCCGCCCTCGACCCCGAGCCCGATCCAGCACCCTCATGCGCTGCAATGCCCGCAGCCGTAGCGTTAGCAGCATTTTCCTGCCTCCTCCTCGTCGCCTGATTCTTAAAATAAACCCCGATCTGATCCATCCTCGTGACAAAAAACCACCCTTTAGCCCTAAACTCCTTCCTCAACACCCCAAGCGCCTCGGCATAGCTCACAGCCTTATCGTAATCCGCTTGGCTCCCCACATCTTTGATCAGAAACCCCTTCCAAGCAGTCATCCGCTCGCCTTCGATCTGCCAGAGGCGGATTTGGTCGACCACCGTAGGTGGTAATATGGGCGTGGAATGGCGGAGCACCGGGTGGGCGTGTGTTGTTAGGTAGGCGATGATTTGCTGGCTGCTGATGCCGGTGTTGATGGCGGAGAGGACGGAGGCTTTGGTGATTTTGGCGGTGACAAGGTTGGGGTAGCGGGTTTGCAGGTTGGAGAAGAGGGAGAGGATGCTGATGAGGAGCGGCGAGTTGGTGTAGGCGTAGAGGCGGTAGTTGGTTTCGACTATTATGTAGCCTTTTTCGTTTTGCTGTTGGGAGATGGTTGGAGCGGCATCTTGGGAGGTGGGGTCCGTTGTGGTCGTGCTGGTGAGACTGCTGTTTGGGAGGGCGGGAGCGTCGGATGTCAAGGTCGTCGCCAGCCGAGTGGGGTAGTACCTGGTCGAGTCTGGTGTACGGCGGTAGACGAGGCCGAAGTCGGTGAGGTCGTCGAGCATTTGTTGTTGGGTGGGTGTGAGGTTGGTGGTGGCGTAGCTGGTGCCCAGTTCGAGGGAGCCGAGTGTGAAGAGGAAGGAGAGGACGTCTACTGGGTCCATTTGTAGCTGCGTCGGATTAGTTGGACGAACAATCGCGATAACGCAGCAGTATACGCACCTCACTCGACACTTCGAGGTATACGATGAGCAACGTCCATATCTGCGCATTCACCTCTTGCAGCAGAAACGTAAAGCCAGTATCCGTGATATTCGCTACCCGTCCTCTTATCGTCACAAAGTTGCCCTTCTGTAGCAACGACTTCGTCCCAGCACTGATGTCTTCCGCCGCAGCAAGCTCCGTGTTCGCAGAACCAACCACATAGTATAGAATGGCCTCCCACTGCTTGCGCGCAAACGTGTCCAGATAGTCCACGCTCACAGGCTTTTCGTCAGGCGTCGAACACGGCACACCAAAACTCCTGTGATTCCCGCCTCCCGTCAACGCCAGTCGCAAACTCCTCGCGAACGGCGCAGATAGTTTATACGCTCTTGCTTCCTCCTCCAATATCCGCAGCCGCTGAAGTATGCTTATAGCCCTATCCCTCGCACCAAGACTATCCGCATCCGGTTTTATCCACGTATCCAAACTAGACATCGCAAATGGCTCAGGCATATAAAGCATCGCCATGACGATCGTCTTAGCCAGGTGAGGCAGCATGCGACGGAAAATCGCCAGTGCTGTCGATGGCTGCTGGTATAATTTGGTGAAAGTGGTGCCGGGGAGGCCTTCGAGGTAGTCGAGGGCGCGCTGCGACGCCGTGGAAGCCATGTGCGGTGGCGTGGCGCCGCGAGCGGCTTGGGGTGGTGGAGGTGTGGTGTGCCATCGTTGGGGGGTAGGAGGGGAGGTTGATATAGAGCCGTCACGAGTGTGGAAGCCGCGGATGGTCCCGAGGATCCCTGTCGTGGATCCACTCTTCCATCAACTTCAAGAGAGACAATCTTGACTTGGACTACTTGATGTTGTGGATATCACGAATTACCCCATGGAACAGCTGACGACTGTGGCTGCACAGTTGTGAACATAAAACGTACTGTGACGGCCTGATCAGGAACTGCTTCTGGATGGAACGATCCAAGAACATGAACAATTCTTGATCTCAACTCCATCTTCATCACAATCAGCTAAGTACTCAGTACTCTCCCCTCTCCACTCTCACACTACCCGGCTGCACCATCCAACATGAACCGCCGCTCAACCACCCGCTCCGTCCCCCGAAAAAGATACACCGCCGACGCCTTCGAGGGCATAGCCGAGCTGCAAGATGACTCCGACTCCGGCCTCGAACGCATCGACCTCGACCCCGAAGCCAGCGCCGAAGACTTCGATCTCACTGCCGAACACCCAAACCCCGCCTCGGAAGATGACGAAATGTCTGGCCCCGAAGGCGCTCCCGGCTCACCATCCTCCAGCCCCGCCGCCAGCGACGCAGGCGAACGCCTCCTCGACGACACGATATCAATCGCTGACTCTGACCTGGACACTCCTGCCAAAGCTGGCTCAGGCAGTACTTCAAAGCCTCCAAGGGTCGCCTTTAATACCTTCCGCCCCACCCGCCGTTCGTTCAAACCCGCACCATCAATTGGTCCGCAGACCTACACCCGCGGATTAAACGATGCGCTGAGCACAGCGACTAACAACGACCAGAAGCGGCGTCTGCTGTTCGGGAGTGCTGTGGAGGATGCGAGGGCCGCATATGCTGCTAAGGGGAGGTGGGCGGGGATGCCGTGTTTGCCGGGGAGGGTGGGGGATGGGGATGGGAAGGGGGGGATCGGGGGAGGTTTTTATGTTGAGGGGGATGGGGCGGGGCGAAGGGCGGAGGAGGAGAAGAGGGCCTGGGATGCGAGGGGTGGGATGGACGCTTGCTTCGCACGGCAGATTTTTAGTACGATTGGCGAGGATGAGGCGCGGGACTATTTGCCGGAAGGTGAAGGGAGTGAGTGTTCGTTCCTGATGGGTCCGTACAGCAATCAGCATCTCTACAAGCTCGCTGTGGGCAAAAGCATGCGGCTGATGGATGCTTGGGGCGATGATGGACCAAGGAAGCAGGGACGCCCGAAGATTATACGGTCGAACTACAAGAACGGTTTTATGATCAATCTGGGTGCTAGGGTGCACTGTCTGGAGTGGGCGCCTCATCAACATGGCCAGTCCCAGTATCTGGCAGTATCGATGTTGCCCAAGAGACAATCCGACCATCCACCGTTCCAAGCTCCGGAGGCACCTGCATTCACGCCACAGCCTCCGCATAAGGCAAGCATCCAGATCTGGAAGCTCAAACGACGCCAGGACGGAACCATCGATACGGAAGCTGGCTGTAAACTAGCCGCTGTGCTGTGTACAGATTGGGGTGATGTGAAGGAGTTCAAGTACTGCCCAATGCCCATCGCGAAGTCTGAACCATCCAGCAACACCATCGATTTAGGCCTCCTCGCAGTCCTACACGGCGACGGCACGGTCCGAGTCCTCCGTCTCAACGCCATCCCCCAAACCTCCAACACAACCCACATCCACATCACTCACCCAGCCTTCTCATCCCGGCCTCCAAACACTATCTGCACCTGCCTCGCCTGGCTCAGCTCCACCCGCATCGCCGCCGGCTGCGCAAACGGCTCCCTCGCCATCTGGGACCTCCCCTCCTCCACCCCTTCCACCTCACCCAAACCCCGCACCTTCATCTACAGCTCAATCTCAACCACCTACATCCTCTCCCTAACCCCCTGCGCCCCCTCCCACCCCCACTTCCTCCTCACACTCCCCGCCACAGGCCACACCCTCCTCACCGACCTCTCCCGCCCCGCCCAAATCCTCGGCTCCACCGTCTCCAGCAGCCGCGTCCGCATTGCGCAGCGCGGCCTCGCGTGGCACCCTTTCCTGCAACTGGCAGTGCATTTGGAGGATAATTTCGTCAAAGGCTCTCCCTTGCGGCGGATGTTTGCGTCGACGACTTTGGCGCGGGCGAGGGGGAGTGTGACGGCTTTGGCGGTTAGTGGGTGCCATCCGTGTGTGCTGGTGGGGAGCGCCGGGGGGGAGGTTGTGGCGGTGAATCCGGTGGAGAAGGTGTTGGAGATGAAGGGGCGGAGTTGGGTGTTGAGGTGGTTTGGGCATGAGTGGCGGAGGGGGAGTGGTGGGGATGGTGGTGGGAGTGGTGGTATGGAGGTAGATTCCGGTGGCGGTGGACATGATCCTGTCAGCGTGGGTGGAGATGGCGTTTCCAGGATCACGGAGGGCTTCAAGATCGAGCACAACTACCTGTCGAAGGAGGATCGGAGGAAACGGAAACAGCGGGATACCGTGCCTGTCATGACTGTGCACGAGGGGAAGAGCGCTGTGTCGGCTCTTGCGTGGAACACGAATGTTGAGGTTGGTGGGTGGGCTGCTGCCGGTATGGGTGATGGGCTGTTGAGGATCGAGGATATCGCGACGTGATTGCACAGTGCTTGCGCGTTCGTCGTAGACTTTGGTCGCGGTGCGCAGAGTCCTGCTAGAGTGCGAACTCTCCATGCGGGATGGTGCACAGAGGATCTCACGACTAGCGCTGTGCGTGCAACGGTGGTGCCGCGGACGAAGATAGATGTCCCGGCTGGCAGGGCATGAGCTAATGAAGGATCGGGGGACCCTCAAATTGTGTGATAGAAGTACGCCTTGGTCAAAGCTGATAGGGGCGGATGCCAACCTGCTCGAAGTGGCAGTCAACTATTCGACATAAGATTTCTCTTAGCATCTGCTGCCCGTCTCCTGCTTCATGTAAAACTGGGAAAGGGGACTCGGACTGCCGCAGAGTTGTTCTCATGGTCTGTGAGTGCTGGTACCGTGTCCATATGCGCCTCCCGGACCTTATGCAGATCTCTCTCCTGCTTTTCCAGGTCTGTGTCCACATACTGGATCAATTCTGGACATAATCGCTCGGCTTGGCGGATGACCCAGTCAGCTTCAGAGGGTAGGCCGTCCTCTCGAAGCATGACTGCGGTTCGCAGGAGCCTCATGAAGAAATAGACTTGCGATTGACCTTGCCGAGGCCTCTCCATGTAATCCAGAAGTATAGCGGAGCCCGGCGGAGGATTGCTCGAGAAAATCTGCTTGAGCACTTCAAAGTAGGGCTGATAAGCGGGATATTTAGGATGATGAAGATTCATAAGCCCTTGGAAGTTCTGCATGAGAATTTCGACCTCGCCACTGTTTGATCCTAGCTGCACGAAACGATCGAACTTCGCGACATTCGTGTTCGTCCAGTGGGCGCCGTCAGCGTCAACTGCCTTCTTGAAAATCGTTATCGTTTGAGCCAAAGGTAGATCCGGGAGTGCTTCACGGTATCGGACGATAGCATCAAGAGCGGCATCTGCCGATTTGAAACGTCGACCGCGGTCCAAAAGGGCCTTGACCATTTGGCCGAACACTCGGCCTTTCCAGCGATACTGGTAAAAGTGCTGCTTTTTCTTGTTGACGGTGCCCATAAAGAGCCTACCGCTCGCAAAGTCCCTGTCTTGACTCCCAAGTTTCGCATCGGTGGCAAGCCACTTCCACAGGACTTCTTCGTTGCCTTCGTCTAAGACCAACGATATCATTGAATTTATCAGACGATGGTCTTCAACGAAACCGTCGGTGTCGTGCAGGCCACTCTGCCACAGCCACTCCAAAGTTCGAGTGCCTGCGCGCCTCCTGTCGACAACTTTCGCCCTGTCATGCTCAGACAACATATCTAGCTGCGCATGATACTTCTCCAAGCACAATGCTGCAATTGGTATTGTAGCGGCACCATGCTTATGGTACTCCTCCAGCAGCTCCACAGTATCCTGAAATGGATCTCTCAGAAAGGATTCCTGAGCACTAGCGTAGTCTCTCAGAACGGGTCTTGAGGTCGCGTAAGATCGCGCCAGCAACGGATTCGTCAAAATAGAAGTCAAATGCCGATCAGCTGAATCCACCGACGAGGCGTGAAGCTCTCGATGGCCACTCGGAGAGCTGCCGCCCTTGCTTTTGATCGCCTTGCTATCCTCGCCGGGCACCCGAGTAGGATGAGCTTGATCCAGTTGCTGCCGGAACGAGCTCGTGAGTGCTGTGAGCAGCCTCTGAGATTCTTTCGCGTTTAATGGCAGCTGGGGGTGCAGTTTTGACGCCCATGATTTCAGGCTTTGAACCACGCCTGAGCTCCTCATCCTTGTGGGAGTATTCCGAGCGAACATTGTGGATGGTGTGGCATCACCAGCGGTATACGAGGTGGTCAAATGCCACCGGTGATGGAGGGAACGAGAGAAATAGATAGGGTGTTGATGATGTGGGAGTGGAGTCAAGGTTAATAATAAGGTTCGTTCCAGAGCTGGTTTAGCGGACTTTCAGCGGCTTGGCTTGGCGGAAAAGGCGCGTTACGTTTGTCGCCATTGACCATCGTGTGCTCTCCTTCTCTCCGACCCCAACTTACCACCTGAAGGACCGCTCGCACTTCAACTTGATCTTCGAGCTCACCGCTTTGTGGCTCTGAGGCTGTCCTCTCTTCCAAAACACTTCTGCGAGCTCATCTAGGCTCGTGATCCGCTTCCCCTGCCTGATCGCTTCCACCTCACTGCAGCTTGCTGGATTGACCAGCAGCCACGCAACACCACCTTGACTTGAAGAACGAACCAAGCCACACACAACCACAATGTCGGAAGTCGACCAGAGACCTGCACCCAACCGGGGCAGGAGCTCATACCGTGGAGGCAGAGGTGCTACTACCAGAGGTGGACCTCGCGGCGGCGGCAGCAGGAAGCCTACGAATGGCACCACAGCTGACACCTTCCCTGTCGAAGAGTCACTCGAGGACCAAGGCGAACTCGGCGAAATGAAGAAGAAGTACGCTTCAGAGTTGGGCATGCTCAAAGACATGTTCCCGGACTGGACAGACGTCGACCTGGTGTTTGCTCTACAAGAAGCCGACGGTGACATTCCCAGCACGGTCGACAAGATCACCCAGGGCAGTGTGTCACAGTTCGCCGAAGTCAAGAGTGCCAAAGACCGAGCTCGCTCCAAAGTGAAGGAAGCACCAGCTGCGGCAGGCACGACCGACAAGACTGCCGCACGTGGCGGACGTGGAAGAGGTGGCCTTGACAGCACTCGTGGCACTCGGGGGCGGGCTTCCGACCGTGGCAGAGGCGGCTTCAGAGGTGCTCGAGGCGGTCACGCGACCACAAACGGTACGACCAGAGATGCTACCACAGCATCGGTGCCTACTACAGAGTCTTCTGCGTGGGACGACTCGACCACAGCGACTCCGGCGGCATCTGGCTGGGACGACAGCACTGATGATACAAGCAAGGCAGCTGGTGATGCTGCACAGAACACCTGGGGCAGTGCAGTCACCTCGAACATTGCTGCAGCGTCTGAGGCCGTCAAGAGTGCTCTGATTCCTGAAGGTGGGCCGAAGAAGAGCTGGGCTAGTATGTTTGCGCCAAAGCCAGCTCCACCTCCCTCGAAGAAGCCTGAGCAGCAGCCAGCACAAGCAGAGTCGGCTGCATCGGGAGACGTTGAACCACCGAGCCTCGAAAGAGAAGCAACGACAGAACAGCCGACCTCTATCCCGAGCATTGAAGAGCCTGCTGCCGAGCACACGGACACTGTCCACACTTCCACACACGAAGACACAGTCAGTGCCACAGACGGCGAAGAGGATGCTCTCCCCCCTCCTAAGCTCGCTCTTACGGAGGAGAATGTTGATCATCTCCCCGATGACTCTCATCCACCAGCCACGGCAACTGCAGTCAGCACGGCCGGCTCGATGGACCCGCGCAACCTCACACCTTTTCCAGGCCAACAGCAAGCTCCCATTGGCCGCCCGCCTATCGGAGGCTATGCCACAAGTGCGTATCGTGCGACTGGTGTACCCGGGAGGAGTGCCAGTTACCAGCGTCGGGTGCAGGAACAGCAAGAAGCAGTTGTCATGCCAGGTCACAATGCAGTCGATCGAGCTGCTGTTCAGTTCGGTAGCATGGGACTGAACGGCGAGCCTGGTTCGGATGTTGATGAGGATAGAGAGGAGCCGGAGACACGCCAGGCACCACAACACTCTCCACCATCATCGCAGCCAAGAGCATCCCTCCCACCTGCGCCCCGGCAGACGGCAGCAGCGCAAGACACGGCACCACAGGAGAATTTGCCAACGCCGAAGCAGGCTCCGGGTCTGCCTCCAGCATCACAGCTCAACCAGCAACAGCTCAACCAGCAGCAGATGCAGGATGCAGCGATACCTACTAGTCTCCAAAGCGAGCCACCGCAGGTGTCGCAGAACTACAATCAGTACGGGCGTTATGGGCAGCAGATGATGCAGCAGGATTCGGGCGCGCAGCAGCAGCAAAAGCCGTACGATCCGTTCAGCCACCAAGTGCAGCAACAACCACAACCGAGCCACTACGACCCTTACGGCGCACACAGCGGTCAACAAGCTCAACAGCACCTCCCCCAGAGCCAGCCTGGCTTCGGAGGACTTTCTTCCGCACCAAACGACATGTCACAGTACTACACCTCCGATCAGCAACGCTCCGCCTACAGCAACTACTACGGCGGCAGCTACGGGCCACAGGACGCACGTAACGCTGGTGCTCAGAGCCAGCAAGATGCCGGACAGAGTCAGCAGCGCTCGACGAGCGGCTTCGGTGTCAGTTCGAACGAGTCTGCTTTCCCGTCTCAGGCTCAGCAACAGGTCAGTATCCCACCTTCTCTTCTGGAACTCAACGATGCTTTGAATCACGCGACGAATGAGGAAGAGCGCCACTTTCTCTTGCAGGAGATTCAGCGTGTTGTTTCGACCGCACAAGCGCAGCCGAGCGGCGTTCACGCGAGCTATGGCATGCCATCGGCTCCGCGTGGAGGTGCTGGTGGCAAGAAAGCGCAAGGCTCGCCGTTGTACGGAAACGTGCAAGCGCAAGCTCCGTCGTTCTCAGATGTAACCAACATCTCGAGCGCATCCCCGTCTGCGTTGCATCAGCTCAAATCAAACATGTCTAACCAAGCTTCCCAGCAGGCACAGTCGCGTTACGTCGAGGCTCCAGGCTCTGGCAACAACACTCCGAACCCGCTCATGGGCGGTCAACAGCACGGCGGACCGCACCCGCAGCAGTCTCAGCAAGCTTCTCATCAATCTCAGGGCGGCCAACCACAGCATCCTGCCTACAGTGCGCAAGGCTACCCATACGGCCACCCATACTATGTGAGTCCCTACCAGCAGGCCTATCAGAACCAGTACGGTGGGTATGGTCAACAGCAGGGCGGCGGGTACGGCGGCGGTAACAACGGCGGCTACCCGGCGAAGCAAGGCGGTATGTACGGGCAGTCGCACGGCTACGGCATGGCACCACAACCCTCTTACGAGCAGCACTCGGCTTCTCCAGCCAACACGAGCGCTTTCGGCCAGAACCAGCAGCAGGGCAGCATGCGTAGCGCGAGCGGCATGAGCTCCGGCCTCGGCGATCTCGACGGCTACGGACGCCAACCAGCTCAATCCCACCAGCAGAGCAGCGCCTTCGGCGGCATGAACGACGCCTTCACGCGCTCAACTTCCGGTTTCGGCGGCCAGAGCGGCTACGGACAGCAGAGCATGGCTGGTCCCGAGGACTCGCTGAAGCCTTACAGCGACAGCAAGGGCGGCCCATCCCCCGCGCTCGGCCAGCCAGGCGCCAGACCAGGCTCCGCGGCCAATAGCGCTGTCGGGAGCGGACAGTCCGGTCTCCCGCCACCACAGAGCCACCAGTCTGGATTCGGCGGATACCCAGGTTTCCCGAGCCAGAGCCAGTACGGCAGTCTCGGCGGTCTGGGCGGACAGCAGCAACAGCAACAGCAACAGCAGCAGCCGGGCCAGCAGAACAACATGGGAGGGCAGCAAGGAGGGTATGGGAGTTATGGGGCCGGGGCGAGCAGCTTTGGTCAGACGTACGGCGGGTACTCGCGAGGAGGGTGGGGGGCGAACTATGGAGCTCACTGATCGCGCACCATCGTCGACTCGCTGATCGCGCATCGAAGCTGACGCTACGGCTGGATGGAGCGGCGGATCGAGCTGAGACGAGCATGGACGAAGACGCAGAAGCTATACCTCACCACACATAGCTGTCTGTCTGTCGTCGTCTTATCGACTGACTGAATTGTACTATTAAACCAACTACTCATCTCTCTATCGGCGTTCTACGGATGGACACGGACGGGCGTTGCAGACTGGCATGGGCTTTGCTTGCTGGAGCGCTCCTCAATGGGAAAATATGGAAGATATGGAAAATCCGAGACCGGGAGATTATGTGTGAGGATTAGATAGCAAAAGGAATTGGTGGCGGCTTTTGTTGCTGCTTTTGATGAGCATCGCTGTCATTGACCCTTTCCCACGTCGGTGTGTTGGTTGTCGCTTGTGAATATCAAGACTAACACCGGACTGCTACTCCTCGCAAATTCACGCCCGCTTACGCGTAGAGCGTAACAGCGAAGTTGCCGTTTCCGGCAGCGGTATTTGAACTTGTACAGCAATACACGTTAGCTCCAATATACCTGACTGAACGCCTCCTTTACGGCAACATACCGGCCGTTTTACCGTTCCCTGAACATCGGTCCACTATCGTTTGGGCACCATTACCCACATCCCTGCTGTAGGAAATTCAGACGTGCATTGACTGCTAAAACGCCGCCAAAACCCCAACCTACCAGTACGATGAGGTGCTGCCACCTGAGGTGGAGATACCATTTATCTTGCAGCCTCCGCTTGAGACCATAAGCGTGTCTGAACGACCGACGGCGCAGTTGGTGGTTCCTAGGTTCTTGAGATAGTTCACGCAGGTCTGGGCCGCGGCGATTGTGCATGGTTGGTTACGGGTAGTGCATATGTAACGTTTGTTGAGACCACTGTCGGCGGGGATCGGAGTCATCTCGAAGAGGTCCCAACTTGTCAAGCCGAGTTCTGCGAGCGAGGGCATGCCGGGTCCTGGGACGACCTCGGGGTACTCATCCCGGATTACTGGAGAGGCATAGCCGGTACCCAACAGGGCAGCGAGGGTAAGAAGGTATGTGAGAATAGGGGTCATTTTGAGGGAACGTTCGACGGTGCTGTCAAGTTCAGGAAATTTGGGTCAGGAATTGGGAGCTTGCAATATTGACACTCAATGAGAGAGAGGGACGTGTAAGACTTACATATCAATTGCTGCTGCCTGGCAGTCCGCGCAACTCGAAGACCCCGAAGCATCAAACGCACGGGAGAGCAGTGCGTCGAATGATAAGGTAGCCAACACGGTGGCTCGTCTGCAGCTTGTCCACACTTCAAGTGAACAGCTTGTTTACCTTGCTGAGCTTGCTGAGCTGAGGTAGTGCGCCGACCCGCCTCAATCAAAATACCAGCTAGAACATATAGGTGTGCGTTAGCTCACATCGGATCAGCTGTTGACCTCCTCGTCACGCGGAGAGGCAAGTTCTGGACACGGCGCAACCAAACGATCCTCCATTCGACGCGACCCTGGAAGACTGGGGGATGGAAGAGCTCCGAGCCGCAGCAATCGATATCGCATCGCGAACGTGTAGGTATGCAAGACTGACCTTCTGCTTTAGCACAACTGCAGGTGCAACTGTAGGCCCAACGAGCTGTTGATATTCGCGGTCAACCTCGCCCTTTGGCTATGAGATAGATGCAGTTGCGCGTAGAAAATTCGCTGAGCTCCGTTCGTGTAGTTCTATTGCACAGTCAGCGGTTGGAAGCCCGGCCATCATGAAGGTTCATAGTATCATACAGAGGTCATCAGTCGTTATGTCTGGGATCCAGATATCGGGAGGCTTTGGCTGCGTCTTTCTGTGTGATCGCTGTCCACCTTGACTGATTGCAGATGGATCAGGAATCAAGAATCGTGAATGTTTCTCACCTCATCCTCAGTCCACAAATGCACAACCTTAACGCCACCACATTTATTGCAGACTATACGGATATCTCATAAACTTGATCGCACGGGTCGAACAACTCGATATTTCATCAACGCAGTCATTCTCAATGTCAATCTCCATCCGCATATCCATCCGCTGGCTCCCAGACGAAGCATCGGAGCCCACCACCACAGTCGTCCTCACCTCACCCAAGCGCCGCTTCGTCGACATCCGTATTTTAAATCCAGATCCCGAAGATGCCCAACACAACAACCCCATCGGAGGTACCCTTCCCCACCCCACCTCGTGCCGCCACCATCCACTGACATTTCTTCTAGCCGACATCCTTCCCCCAGAGCGTCTAGACTGGGCCTTCGCAGGCACCTCAACATCCGAACTCCGCTTCGACGCCGAAGGCAAGGGCACCGTGCACGGGACCTGGCACCATTGGGTTTCGAACCGCGATGCGAATGTTGATGGTGTGGTTGATGAGGGGGATAATCACTCGCTCCCCAACGACCGGACGCTTGAGACCGGAAATATGACTAACCCGGCGACTGGCGAAGCTACGGATTACGAGGAAATCTGGCTCGACGCCCCGGTACTTTCTACTGGCAAGGGGGAGGGGAAGTTGTGCGCAGTGCTGGTTTTAGAGGATGGGGAGCACGAGGCGAGGGGGATGGTTGTGCGGGTTGGGCAGTTCTGTCAGGGTGTTTTGAGGGTTGGAGAGGGGTTTACGTTGGAGCGGTGGGAGTGGAGGGAGGAAGGGGGGTGGAGGAGGGAGGTGAGAATGGGGGATTTGTGGGTGCCTTGTGGGGTGTTATTAGAGGGGGAGAGGGTGGCTGTTGGGGGAGAGGTGAGGTTTGGGGAGTTTGTTTGGAAAGTTGTTGAGGTTGGGGAGATTTGAATCGTGGTCTGGGCGGACGTGGGAAGGTGGGATTGGGGACAGGATGAAGGATTTTGGAAATGGAAGGGGGGTGAAGTTGCATACTGCATACGATGACATGCCTACAAGGCCAACGATAATCTACGATGGCTACTGCGATCTCTGCTTCCCCTCACAGTCGGCTCCGCTGCTTGGGAGTGGTACCCTGTGGAGGTTATCGCCTCAGAGTGAGATCCGTACAGCCCCAGAGTTAGATACCGACAAGAATCCACTCTATGGACTGGCTTTCACCAGCTGTAGTGGCTGCAATGGACCGTGATGTGACCAGACCTGCGACCCAACGATACTGGAGCACTTGATGTGGTCGGGCTGAAGCAGAGGCGACCATCAATATTCCGAAGAGCAAACAGGACAGGTACTCAACGTCCCGATATCGTGCTCAAGCTCGCGAAGGTCACCTCAA
Organism: Extremus antarcticus; assembly: GCA_033117895.1. NCBI lineage: Eukaryota > Fungi > Ascomycota > Dothideomycetes > Mycosphaerellales > Extremaceae > Extremus > Extremus antarcticus. Next base: position 115,004 of record JAWDJX010000042.1, on the reverse strand, counting down.
GTCGAAGCACCAGGCAACGCCTCCACCTCCCCCACCCGAGCCATCGCCTCCTGAAAATCCACCCCCTTCTCCTCGAACACCTTCCCCACCCTCTCCGCCACCCTCCTCTGCGTCTCCGCCGTCATCTCCCCATCCTTCTGTCTCTCCTCCTCAACAATCTCCTGCCACTTCCAAAACAAACTCTCCTTCCCCATCCCCTGCAATAACTCCCGAAACGCCATCATCCTCTTCCGATTCTCCTCAACATAATCCCCTTGCGTCCCAAACCGGTACGCCAACCACCCACCCCCCTCCTGATGCACAAGCACCATCCGATCGAAATCGTCCAACTTCATCTTCCCCTCCTTAACAAGCGTATGCGCATCCTGCATCAGCCCGAAATCGAGATCAAAATGCGACCCCATCATCAAATACCCCGTCTTCTGCAGAAACTCCATAGCTATAGCCGGGAGGACGCGAGTCTGCCAATACGGACTCTGCTCCGCCACCTTACTCCCATGCAGCAGCTCCTCCGCGCCCCAGCCCCTGCTAACCCGCACCACAACCTCTTGCAGCTGGAACGGGACGTGCCACCGCCACGTCACAGGATTCGCCGGCTGTTCGGCGAAAAACGTCACTGGCCAGGGGACGACGAATTGCACTAACGCGTAGTCCATTGCCATCATCGAGACTCGCTTTGCTAACACCCATATCTGCTCTTTGCGCGTCGTGGTCGCTGTGTCGACCGTTTCGCGCGTGACATAGCCCAAGATCGTCTGGATCAGGGCGAGGTATTTTGGGACAGCGACGTAGAGGCGCCAGAGGAGGAGGAGGGCGATGGTGCCGTTGACGGCGATGGCGAAGGTGTAGATTTGTTTTTTGTAGGCGGGGCGGTGGCGGTCGATGTGGGTGATGTAGATGAGGGAGGGGTCGAGTTGGGGTTGGAGGGGGGAGGTGGAGGCGGGGGCCAAGGTGAAGGGGGAGGGGTGTTGGGAGCCGGAGGGCTTCTTTTGCTGGGAGGAGGAGGGTTTGGTGCGTTTGGAGGCCATGGTGATGGGTGTCGACGGTGTCGGGGGTGGGATGATGTGGGAGGAAGAGACGGAAGGAGTGAGGAAAGGCAGGTTACTAATTGAGATCGCCTACCGCTCACACGACATTGTCAGAATAGTCGTATCGTAGCCAATATAGTTATAGCGACAGCGATCTGGGCTAGAGATATAACAAATATCGTCGGAAGTGCTACGTCTGCTTGGAAGGCAGAAGTGAGGTACGAACTTTACGGGCTTCGCAATCACAAGTCAGTGAAATCACGTATTTGACATGAAAGTCGTTCATTACTATGGGTATCTATCATCTTCGTCTATCGTACAGCCGTTACAGCGAGCAGACATTATCGTCGAAAGTCCGCTCTTCACAATCATTACGCGCCAAGCTGATTCCACACCGCTGAGGCAGATCAGCTCAGCAGTCCACACAACCTAGACCAGCATCTCCATCCCCCGCTGCTGATTCAAACTCATCGCAACCGCCGCCGGCGTCAACGGAAGACTCTGGATGTCCGGCATCTGCGGCACAGGCGGGATACTAGTATCGAACGGATCCGCCTGATCGTCCACAGCAGCAGGTGTCGGCGGGATCATGCTCAACTTCTTCCTCTCGAAATCGAAGTGCGTCGGCAGAGAAGTCGGGCAGCCAGCACTCACACTATTCCGAACATCATTCGGAGTATGGTAGACCGGTCCCGCAGAGCTGATCGACGGAGCCCGCATGGTAGCGCTGGCACTCGCGACGCTAGAATTGCGGCTGTGTTGCGACGAAGGATTGGTGAAAGCGGTGGAAAGGCGACGGAAGACGGCGCTGCCTGCGCTTGCGATGCTTGAGTTTCGTGGCGATGGCTTCTGAGAGTCTAGGCCGCCGCTTTGGTCCATGAGGCGGAAGACACCCTTGAGGCCAGTGACAGCGCACACAACGGATGCGCGGACGGTATTCCAGCTCTCTTCCATGCGGATGAAGTCGTCGAGCTTGGAGTCCAGGAGATCCATTTGCATAAGGGCGATCTCGAGGCAATCTGCCACGATGGTGGTGCCGATGATCCAGGCGTTCGCTGCGGCTTCTTGTGCTTTCTCTGGTTGCTGGCTGATTAGCGCGATTGCGGAAGAAGTCATTTTGTCGATGGCCATGTCTGCCATGTTCTTCTGCATAGTGATGTCGACGTAGAGGCTCGATCTGTCCGAGTCCTTGCCATCGTCGGAGTCGCGGGTACCGGTTTTAAAGTTCTCGTAGACGTTCTTGAAGGCGTCTTGGTGTACGTAGGCAAGACCTGCGTTCAGGTTGTCGAGCGCGATCGAAACGACATCCGCATCGTCCCCAAGCTCGGTCGTCAAAGTAGCGACGTGGTTGGTGCCTTCGATCAGTGCAGCAGCTTGCAAGTGCTTGAAGAAGTTGAAATCGCCGCTGCGGCTGGCGGCGTGAAGGTTGTGTCGCACGAGCGCGATGCGCTGGGTCCAGTGCAGTTTGTTGAGATTGGTGGTCGACATGATTCAGGATCAAGGTTTGGTATAGACTCCCCGACCGATGATGGTCTAGATCTCGGTCTTCGAAAAGGATGCTTTGCTTCGAGATGTGATATGTACAATGATACGAAACGTACAGGCAAAAGAAAGCGAGATGGTAAAGCGGGCGGCACGGGAGGACTTACTCTTCTGAGACCTCGTATTCTGCTCAATGGTCAAAGGATATCTCGACGGGTGTCTCAGAGGTGACGGCTAAGGCGTTCGAGGCCACGGCCATACCGGCAAAGGTCTTTCGTATGTGCTGGCTTGGCAATCCAGGATTGACTGCATTAAGCTCTTGCACATGGGATATGCGAACCCTATCTCACTTGGTAGAGACTGGGGAGGACGTGAACCTGGTGGTCGGTACGGAATGCTCATTGTTGGCCGGCCGTTTGCTGTTGTTCGCTAAGGAATGCCATTGGCGGCCAACGTCGAACAAAGGGATTGTGAGTGTCGTCCGGCATCTTCCAGGCTGACCAGGCACAACATCGGGGATCTCTCAAGAGGACGGAGGGTAGTCAGGGGCTGCTGTGACAAATAATCACGTCTGCGGTGTGAGTCGATGTTATTGCCGCGTTCGGTGATGATCTCAGATATTCTCCAAAGCGAGGTTGCCCAGGTTTACACCTGCAACTTAACGTGGGTCTCGCCATTCCACGCGAGTCGCGGCGATGTGCAATCCTGTATCCGCTTCCAACAGACTTAACATCATAGCAAGAGTATGGGGGGAAGGAGATGAAGTCGAGATGTAGGTCTCCAGCCTGAAGTATACGCCTGTACTGAGCTCTACCGCAATACACCACTTCACCTCAATGGCTTTGTTCGGGCTTGAGCTCGCTTGGTAAACACCCTCTTGCAACGAAGGAATGGCACCGCAGTCGTCGTCGCCCCTGGACGATGATGTACGTACTCTATAACCATACGTAAAGAAATTCCACTAACACCAGCAGATCTTCTCCCAGCTCCGCAAACCACTCGATCCCGCCGAACTCGAGCGACGCGAGAAAGGTGTCAACGAGCGCATCCACTCTCAATTCGAGAAGGCGCAACAACGACAAGCCGACCTCGTGGCCCTCAACTCCACCAAGCCGATCACGATCTCTTCAGTCCGAGTCTTGAACGCCTACAACACCCGACACGCCTTCCTCGAGAAGATCTTCAATCCTGTCCTTTCCCACAACCGGAAAGATGCTGAGCCCTACACGCTCCGAGAGGCGCTCGCAGAGATCCAGACTGCAGTCAACAAACTCGACCGACTGAACATCTTCCAACAACCAATCTCCACGTATATCGACAAGCCGGACCAGACGGATGCGTCGAGTACGCCTACAGACCATAATGTTTTTATCAGTGTGAAGGAGAGGGGCCGGTACACTGTCAAGACTGGAACCGAAGCAGGCACACTCGAAGGAAGCGCATACCTAAACGTGGTGCTACGGAACCTGTTCGGCGGTGCAGAGAGCCTAAACGCGAACGCCAGCCTCGGGACACGAACACGAAGCGCCTACAACGCCTACTTCGACACCCCCATCCTCTCAAACCCAGACCTGCGATGGGAAATCGGCGGCCAAGCAAGCAGCACCCTCAAACCCTGGGCCTCACACGAAGAAGTGCTGAAAGGCGGAAGCACACGCCTCTTATGGCAGACCAGCCCCGGACACCGACACGACTTCTCTTACACAGGTTTCTGGCGCCAACTCACCGGCCTCGCCGAGAAAGCCAGCCCCACCGTCCGAGCCGACGCCGGCGATAGCTTCAAATCCAGCCTCACCCACACCTGGACGAACGACACCCGCGATTTGCCAATGCTGCCTAGTCGAGGCTACCTCTTCAAAACGACCTTCGAACTCGCCGGGCTCGGACCGCTGGGCGGCGACGTTGCTTTCGGCAAATTCGAATTCGACTCCCAAGGTGCTGTCCCGATCCCGGTCCCTGGTGTCGAAGGCGATAGCGGTATCTCCTTCACCGCCGGCCTCCGCGGCGGGCTGCTCTTCCCCCTCACCCTGGCCGGCCAAAACGCCCCCTCGCAAAGTCGACTAAACGACCGCTTCCAACTCGGCGGCCCCTCCGACGTCCGCGGTTTCCGGCTCTCCGGCCTCGGACCACGAGACGGATCAGACGCTGTCGGTGGCGACGTCTATGCTGCCGGAGGCGCCTCACTCTTATTCCCTCTCCCGCGGACGGGCAAGAATACCCCACTCCGCTTTCAGACATTCATTAACGCTGGCCGATTACTCGGTTTGCGGGATACACGGCAAGATGACGCGCCGATGACCTCCGGGCAAGTGACGGATAGTGTGCTGCAGACTGTGGCAGCGCTGGGGGAGGGTTTGCCGAGCTGTTCGGCGGGTTTCGGGCTGGTGTATGCGCATCCGGCGGCGAGGTTTGAGGTTAATTTTAGTTTGCCACTTGTGCAGAGGCGGGGGGAGGAGGGGAGGAAGGGGGTTAGTTTTGGGGTTGGGTTGACGTTTTTATAGAGGATGGAGGGGGGTGGGGTGGAGTAGGGTGGAGTAGGGTGTACATAGACGACTGTAAGACTACCGTGGGCCTTGCTTCAACCCAGCGGGCCATATAGATATGCTCGTTGACTTTTGGTTTAGTGCGTGTAGCTCTAGTTCATGCGGCCAAGCTTTCTCGACCTCTTCACATCCAGCTTGCGTTTGCCTTTAAGTAGTCCTTTGACAGGACATTCAACGACTGCCACCATACTGGGATCGCGATACGAGGCCTGTTCGAAGGATGCCTCTTCGTGGGTGGTGTGAAGTTGACTTGGTGGTTTGTGGTGGCTGTCCAGGGGGATGGTGAGGATTGGAGGGGGCGTGAGAAGGATAGGTTTGGGTTGGAGATTTCAGGGGTATGAGGACGCCTGGTTGAGGTTGACGTTTGAGGATGATCGCGAGGTTGTTGGGAGGGGGATTGAGATGGTTGGATTGACGCCTGAGAACGCTCAAGGTGCCCGAGCTGGGATCTCGGATGCTATGGATGATGCATGAGTCTGATCGGCTGAGTACAAGGTTTGTAAGTCTGGTGCTTGCTTCCTTGACGAGATCGCCGTCGTTCTCGAGGAATGAGTTCGGGTCTGGCCAGATGAGGTCTTTCACCAGTCACCGACAGCCTTGCAGAGGGACTGAGGGGGGAGCCATGGTGAGCTCGAGGGTGCATGAAAGACTCCTGAGACGACCTAGGCTCCTGCAAATACTCTGCCTTTGATGCAAGCAGAGCAATCGAGAATCGGACGCCTACTTGTCCAACATTCCATTTCATCTCTAGCAAACCTAGAAACTTGGTGTCTTACAGCACGATACAAAGATACCCTGCCCAGCTTGGCTCCTAGTCGTACATCCTGGAAACGCCTAGCCCCCTGCAGGTACTGTGCCTTTGAGGTAAGCAAAGATAATGTTTATATACATATGTCTGCCTGCTTGCCTGCCTCCAATCGCCATCACCAAGCACACTTACCAACGAGGTCGGCAGTGATATCTTCCACTCTCGTCTCATCAGACCAAAATCTCACAAACGAACTCCGACCAAGATGGCTGCTTCCGATACCAGTACCTACCTCTCCGAGCACTTCGTCGAAAGTGCCGGAACAATCCTCTTCGACTTCGACACCCACAAGATTTGCCTCCTTCACCTCCTAGATCGCAACGAATTCGTGCTGCCTAAAGGCCGCCGCAACGTCGGAGAGTCACGCCAGCAATGTGCGCTACGCGAGACCCGCGAGGAGACTGGATACGCGTGCCATTTGCTGCCGGTGGATATGCTTTCGCGGGCCTGTCCTGCTACGGAGGAGGGGGTAGAGGGGGCTGTAGAGGATGTGGCAAGGAGGTATAAGGGGTTGAGGGAGCCGATTGCGGTGCAGATGAGGGAACTTGGAAAGGGTGAGGTGGAGGTTATCTGGTGGTTTGTTGCTGCTGTGAACGAGGGTGAGGAAGTTGGGAAGGGGGAGGAGGGGTTCCGGGTGGTGTGGGCGGGGTATGAGGAGGCGGTGCAGAGGTTGTTTTTCAAGGGGGATTTGGAGGTTATTAGACGGACGGTTGAGTTGATTGAGTCGACGTATGGCGGGAGATGGCTTTAAAGGTTAGAAGTGCTTGTGAGTCTCGTAGAGTCCCACGTCGAAAAATGCTTCTGCCTTAGGCATCTTCAATTTTGGACTTCATACGCCTGCTGAGGATGACACTTTTCGTCAAACAGTGTAGACAACTTTCACATTCTCGTTTCGACCTCTCTCTGGACGACCACAACTCGTTAGGACTGTTCTGATCTAAACCTCGTCCTCCACCTAGTGCCTCCACCTTTCCTACTACCCACAATGTCCTCCTACACCTACCCCCCCCACCCCCCCAACCCCAACAACCAACCCCAGCAATCCTACTCCGCCCAAAACAACCTCAACTTCTACCAATCCTCCTACTCCAACCAACCCGTCTCCGGCCACTCCACCCCCTTCCAAGCCGCCTACGGCGGTGGCGCTGCAAACTCCGCCACATATCCACAAGCACAATATGGAGGATCAGCGAACTATGGGTTCGGGGCGTTCCCGGGTCAGCCGGGGGCGACAGGGCAAATGGGAACGGGGCAGGGAGGGTTGAGGACGGGGTGGTTGGCGGCGTTTGGGACGGAGGGGTATGAGGGGGAGCCGCCGTTGCTGGAGGAGTTGGGGGTGAATTTTGCGCATATTAGGATGAAGGTATGTTGAACACTATGGAGGAAGGGAGGGTAGATGAGGGTGAAGATTATGAGAGGATTCGTATGCTGACGATTGTTGTGGTAGACGCTTGTGGTGCTGAATCCTATGGCGAGGATAGACAACCACATTATGGACGATGCGGACTTGGCTGGACCGTTCTTGTTTTGTGCGCTATTTGGCACTTTCTTACTACTAGTGAGCACTCATGCTTCCGTCGGATATATTCTCAATGCTGACATATGACAGTCCGGCAAACTCTGGTTCGGCTACGTCTGCGGCCTCGCAGCCCTCGGCGCCCTCAGCCTCAACTTCGTCTTCAGCATGATGTCCCAACCCCTCTCCCAAGACGAAATGAACGCCGTCCAAAACCCTCAAGACCATTACGCCGGCTCCTCCAACCTCTCTTCAACTCTGACCCTCGGACGAAGTTCTTCTGTGCTCGGCTATTGCCTGCTTCCGCTGGTCTTTGCGAGCTTACTAGGCGTACTACTGCCACTAGATAGCTTTATCGGCTATTGTCTTGTGAGCACGGCGATAGCGTGGTGCACGTACTCCAGCTCAGCTATGTTCTGCGTGGTTGGGCGCATGACGAATATGCGTGGGCTGGTTGCGTATCCGCTTGCGCTGTTTTATGTTGGGTTTGGCATTATGGCTATCTTCAGCAGTAGAGGCACGGGACGGATTGATGCGATGAAAGTGGGGACATGAAAGATGATCAATCGATAAAATGCTGCAACATAGCGTAGCAAGTCCACCAAGGTTTTGCACCACTCACTCGCTCCATCTCAACATTTGACACCCGATCTTTACAAGTACTCGGGTGCTTCCCAATCGATCAACGCCCGCGGCCCTGTCAGCGACCCTCCTACCATTCGACGGGGTTGAATACTGGCTTCGTGTCAACTCCGCGACCCCCTTCCCTGAGCGGTTCCATGCATCCGGACCCGTACCCACGGTGCCACCAGCAGGCGCCGGAGGAACGAAACGCTGCTTCTGCTGACCTCTTTTTCCTCCTGGCCTGCTGCTGAGTCTGGCTGCGCGGCATCTCTGCGGCCCTTGTCCAAGTCCTTCCCGAACGTCTTGTGAAGGATCTCGATTGCCTTCTGCAGAATCATGACTTCCCCCTTCTCCTCCAAATTCGACAGCGCCTCATCAAACCCGACAAACTTTCCAGTGCCGTGACCAGGATCCCACCGTTCATGCACATCCTTCGGCACAACCGCAATATACCACCAAATCATGAACTGAGTGTCCTCTGACATTTGCACGCGTTGGAGCATGAAGGCTTCATCGAGGCAGTCACACTCATATGTCTCCGTGCGACCGAGGCGCCATTCGACAGAGTTACCAACTTGTCGGTTTTCCAGCTTCGACTGCTCCATCTTCATTGGAAGTCTGTCGATCGAGAATCCCAGCTGATCGGTCAATTGGATGACAGCCGTCGGGCGAGGGGTGTTGAGTGGACGGGCCAGATTCGGGAGACGCTGGCGGCCAAGTTTGATTTCAAGACAGACTTTGCGGCTGGAAAGGCTGAAGAGGACGACAGCGACATCTTCAGACATCTTGTTCGAGGCATATATGGTGACGGAGCCTGGCGAGGCCGCCATTGTCATTGGTGAATTGTGGGGTCTGGTTGGTGTGGTGGGAAGGAGATGAAGCTTGCGGTGAAGTGAAGTCAAGTCAAGGACGGGAGAAGCTCGGAGCACTGTACTACCCATCGTTCCTTCCGCTTCTGGAAAAGTGATCACATGCATACCCATGGCGGAGATTGCACAAAAGTACGAACGCCGCATACAAACAACAACATACCGCCATCTAACCATCGGCCAAGCCGTTCAGCCAGCCGCCAGCCAGCCGTGTCGTCGTCGTTGTGTACTAACCACAAGATCAAATTACTGACCATAACAAAATTCAGACACCATGGCGACCGCAAGCATGGGCACATCACCACCAGCAGTCGTGGCAGTATTCGGCACTGCGGAGCTGTTCGAGAACATCCTGAGACACCTACCCTTGAAGGATCTGGCGAGGTCGCAAGTCGTCTGCGACGAATGGCAAAGCACCATCTCTGCATCTTTGCCACTCCAGCATCAGTTGTTCGTCACTCCAGAAAACGTGACCTCGCTCGTCAAGTGTAACCCCAGCAACAATACCTGGCAGATACTTCCTGGCGCTGTACCGACCGCTGGCCAAAAGAAAGTGGTCAAGATTAATCCGATGATCCGGGACATCGCGACCACCAGCCCTGAGCATGCTTTGCGTAACTTCTTCGCAATCGCGGACTTCCGCCCATTGCTCGAACTTCTGGACGGCCCGGAAACAGCATGTGCAACCATGTTCCTCTCACAGCCACCATGTACGAAGATCAAGTTGCGCTTCGAAGCGAACTGGGAAGTGGATGCGCGCGAGGTAGACGGGTATGGAAGGGTACGATACGAAAAGCAGAGCCGAAGCTTGCAAAGCCCTGGCAAAGTACACTTCAGCTCTTACACAAGAATGGTCTTAGCCGACATCGAAGAGGACGCCATCTATATCTACAGGTCTCATGGCATCTGCCTTGGCGAGCTGGTGCCGGAGATACTCCGAGGGCTGTATCGCAACAGAAGAGCTTCGTTGCCTCAAGGGGCGGATGTGTTCGAGGGAGTTCGCCTGGACATTGCACTCGTCAATGCAGTCGCAGACATGAGTGCCTGAGTATGTATTTGGCTCTCCTGTGTTGTCAAGCACAGCAGTTGTAGATGGCACGCTCCATGCTGACAGTAATGTTTTTCCCAGACGGAGAGGCAGTTGCACAATTGGTTGCCATAGTACTCCTACGGACATCTCCGTATAGTCAAGGCTAGCTCGAGGGTGGATGAGCTCCTCCAGAAGCATGAGCAGGCGGATGTGAAATGAGAGATGGAAGGCAGATTGATTGAGCTATATCAGAGTCTGCGATACGTGAGTGGAACGAAGTGGCTACTGGCTTTGGAGAATCCTCAAACCAGACGAAGTGGGACAGTACGCTCTTTGAAAGAAAGGCAAGGAGCGGCATGGCACCGTCGCATGGAAGATCCTGGAATGGCTCACAACGGGATCGGGCATGTAAGTACAAGACTCTTCTGTCGGCGTTAACAGAAAAAGCCCAAAGAATACAAAGGATCATAGCAAACATGATGTTCCGCCGTGTTCGCCATAAGTATGCCCCTCCCTCCGTATCACTTTTACCAGCTCGGAGCAGCCAACATGGCCGACAAGACGCCCCCGTCAGCTGCTGAAGGTACGACAGAACTTGCACCCGACTTTGACATCTTAGCACTGACATCCTCTCAGTGAAACAGTATCTGACTCTCAAACAACCAGAGACACAAATCAAGCGTCCCGACCAACCGGAACCAGCTTCGAAAAGAGCATTCGCCATCCATAAGCTGTTGGAACGGATTTTGGATCATCTACCTTTGCTTAGAATCGTTCGCCTGCGTCGCACCGCACGGGTTTGGCACGACGTTGTCCGAGACTCAGTAAGACTGCGAGAAAATCTCTACTTATGCTCTTCAATGACCAGACCAGCAATTCATTGGCATGTAGAACAATATCCTTACGGTCCACAAGAGGGCTACTTCGGACGGCCAGAGTACATACAAACCCACGACAGCAGCCGACCTCCGCCGCACATAGGTTTCGTCGAAGCGATCCATTTCAAGGACTTCCCCAGAGGGAATTGTCCACAGTCGCTGATCGTCGAGCCGCATCCACGTCTGGAGGTGATCGATCCCGACGCGCAAGAGCTGTTCATACATCTCCAGGTCGATGGGTGGTGGCTGTACCGCAAATTTACGCAGCATCCGGAGAACTCCTGGCGAAATATGTACATCACGCAGCCACCTGTGACGCACGTTGAGATCACGTTCGTCAATTTCACGAATGAAAGAGCAACTACATTACTTTGAACAACACGGACGGTATTACGTTTGGTACGTGACGAAACGATAGGATGTTACTGCTAGCTGACTGCTAATCCATTCGTTCTCCCTTTAGGTCAGATCGCGGATAGACTTGAGACGCGAGAGACGCTGAACGACCGCAACGGACCTTTGATGAACGAGAAGCTGTGTCTGCCGTATGGTGAAGATTCTGAAGAAGGCAGGTTGTCGCTCATGATGAAGTCTGCAATTCCTGCCTCCTCGCAGTGCGTGCGAAGGGCAAGGGCAGCTGCGGCAAGTTAAAGGGGTTAGCCGATGATGTGGAATTGACGCAGGGGGACACGGTAGGAATAAGAGATGCTGACTTTCAGCAGCACCGAAAGACACTGTAGCTTGATGGATGGCCTGAGGGTGCGCATGACATGAAGTTCTGGAAGCTTGTACATTGGATGAGCGTATGGACACGTCGAGAATCATAGGTAGGCTCAACAAACAAATCAATCTGTAGGTCATGGCTTATGGATCTGTTCATGATGGCAATAGTAGACGCCATGGTAGAGATAGGTGCATGTCTACACTTACCTTGCTCCACCCGGAGATGCTGCCACTGCAGGTCGCTGATCTTGTGTTCGCAGCCTGGACGGAGAGCTGATAGAAGAATGGCATCGGCAATTGCCATAGATCACAGCAAACATAACATTCACCTGGGTCTCATCTTTCACGTGCAGTCCTGACATTCACTTCCATCTTGGCATCCTCCGCGATCCACAATGAATATGCCTGCGTTTCGCCCACCGCTTCTTTCGGCGCATGGCCAACAGAATCACCAAAGGCGGCATAGCAGCCAACAGAAGGCAACCTGCTGCCAACCGCCGACCTAAAGCTCCTCCTCTCGTCATCGACAAGGAGATGATCCAGTGGCACAACGTACCGCGACGCAGCGCAGAATCCACAGACCTCCGGCGTCCAGAGTACAAGGTACCCGGCGATACTGTCGTCCCTCCACGCGCCAACCACACAGCACACGATCTCCAGCACAAACCATCGCGCTTCAATCTGTGCCCGATCGTTGACCTCATGTACGGGTTCACGCTGGTAGATCCAAACGTAAGATTCCATATGGAATTCACCATCGATCACATGTTGCTGAGCAGTCGGTACGCGAGGTTGAAGGGTGAGGATCTGCGGAAGGGGCAGATTGCGAGGCCGCCGATTTGCAAGCTCCATGCCAGGGCTGGGAAAGCGGCGGGTCGACATTCGTCGTTGTCGACGGTGTTCAAGCTTGGTGTTCCTACCGGTAGGAGGTTTTCAGCCCGAATAAGAATAGAGTCGTTTGCTGACCCTTCCCACTTCTTTAGGCATAACTTGGGGCGACCTCGCAGATGGTTTCGAGAATTCGCCGATCGAATTCACCGCATATGACCTCGGCTTTGGGGTGGCATCGGAGCTTGGTGATGTGTTCGGGACAGTCGATGATCCAACTCTGTTGATGAGGGTGGAGGGTGTCGTGTCAACCACATGTGAGTGGGTAGCAGAGGCGAAGGCAGCGAGGAAGGCCGGCGGTGGTGCCGCGGGGGGTCAAAGGGGAGGTGTATCGCAGCTGGGGATACCTCAAGATGCGCGGATATTAGAAGGGAGCACTGAGGCAAACTGAAGGGAGATGCGAAGGGCTAAGAACGAGGAAAATTGCCAGCTCATTTTGGAAAGCGACCGTCAGTCTGTCTGACACCTGGCAATGGGGCTCTACGCCAGCCAGAACCAGAACTAGCGAAATCATTAGCCATACCATCGGTCTTGGTTTCAAAGCATGACGTACCTTCTCCAACCAGTTCCGCGGCACAGGTGGAACATCCATAGCCTCCAGCTCGTCCATCTCTTGCTTGCCCGTCATGACATCAACGTCACGAGTCGGGATCACGAACGTGCTGAACACCTTCCACATCTGCTTAGCTTTCGATCCAGTCTTGGGCATACCGCCCTCTGATTCTGCTTTGGAGGCCTGGAACCACGCCCAGTAGATCTTGTGGCCCAAGTAGAGAGCCAAGAAGATTGGGATAGTGATGTAGGCGGCTATGAAGTCGGAGACGTTCCATGCGGATGGGAAAAAGACTGCGAGGAGGTTAGCTGTGATCTGCGCTCCTTGTCCGTGTTTCGAATTACCATAGAAGCCGTTCGTGAGCGTCAGCACTGATATAATGAACAAGCAGATCCAGGTGGCGTATGGCTGCAGCACAGTTCGATAGGGTAGCACCGACATCATGCCATTGAACTGCATCGCTTTACGGAAGCGTAGGTAGGTGACGAAGACCACGATCCATGCGATGTACCCAGAAATCGTCGAGATATTCGAGAACCACTGGAATACCTGAGCACCACTATTCGACACGTTCAAGAAAGCCAGACACCCTATTACCCAAGTGGCGAGAACAGCCGTCCACGGCACGCCGCGCCTCGTGGTACGTTTGAAAAGAGCTGGAGCCTGCCCGTTCATTGCCATGGAGTAGAGAACACGCGATCCAGAGTAGACGAACGCATTCCCAGCAGACCACGCTGATGTCAGGATTGCTGCGTTGATAATGTGGTTCAGGATCGGGATGCCCGCCAGCTGTATTCCAATGACAAAGGGAGAGGCAGCTGCATTCGACTCTGGTGATAGCAAGCGCTTGTTATTCCTGGGCACGATGACTCCAATGCAGAGCGACCCGAGACCATAGAAGATCGCCAGCCGCCATACGTAGCGCCGGGCAGCCTTCGGTATATTACGGCGAGGCGCCATAGTCTCTCCGGAGGCCAATGCGATCAATTCTGGAGATGTGATAAATGCGAACCCGGCTTTGACGAAGGCAATCCAGTATGCTAAGAATCTGCCAGTCGATCCACCAGCCAGATATGGGTTGAACGCACTGTATCCGTTTTCTGTCTTCCAGTAGCGGAATCCCAGTCGGCCTTCATCTGGTCCTCCGCCGAAGAATATCACGACCGAGACAATGATTAGACCAGTTATGGAGATCAGCTTAATCGAAGCGAACCAGAACTCTGCTTCTCCGAAGAAACCAACTGCGATGATGTTGAGGAGCAGGATAACGATGAGGATTATGGCAATCCAGACAGCCACTGGGACTACGGTAGTCCAATATTGCAGGATGATGGCACCAGCTGTCGCTTCTGCTGCCACGAGGATGGCATAAGCATACCAGTAGTTCCTATTCCAGGGTCAGAGGGTCATTGAGAGACATAGAACATGCCCAAGTGATGACATACCATCCATCAGCGAAAGCCAGACTCGGATCCACGAAGCGGCTGACGAAATAGGGTATCGATATGCCTTTTAGGGGCAGGTAGCTGCACGACATCAGTCGCCATACATCTTGATCTGATGGTGAATCCGTCCACTTACGTGCATATCTCGGCAAGATCATTCATCACGATCCAAACCACCAGCATCATCGACAAATATGCCATGAATAGCGGCGCCGGCCCGACCTGCGCGAGGATAGCGCCTGAGCCCACGAATAATCTGTACTACGTCAGCATCCGCCTATGTTCACAGTCGAAGTACCGCATAGCCTTACCCAGTCCCAATCGCACCTCCTAACGCAAGGAACTGAATATGTCGACTCTTCAGTCCACGCTCCAGCTGATGATTACTCAATACATCGAGTCCACCGCCGGATCCTTGTGCTTGTCCGATGGAGGCATCTTGGAAGACTTTCTCCTGGTAGTGGCCAGCTTTGCCTTCGAGGGAGGAGGAGTCGCGGCCCATGATGGCTATTCTCAACGGCGAGACGGCGAGCAGAGAAAACGCAGAGCGAAGGGAGTGAGGAAGTGAGGTGAAGTGAAGGGTTCAAGTAAGATCTTCAGGTGAAGTCAAAATAGAGGTACTCCCTGATGACTTATCTTTGCCTCGCCGCGTACTACAAGAGACGGTCACCCATGGCTTTGGATCCTCCTTCTCACGTCCTCACCTCTTGGCTCGCGAATTCAAAGTGCTTGTCAATGTGGAGGCGGGCCGGTGACAGAGTCTTTCTAATACCACTATAGGCAGTCAGATGCATCCTCAATGGTAACGCACGTCCTTGAAGAGGGTTCCGACCAGTGAGATGGATTTGGTTGACAAAGAATTTGCGGAGTATGTGGAGATGGTGGTCAGCAAGGATGGAGTGAGGTGGAGTCTTGGCGGCAGGACTTCGGCGATT
Organism: Extremus antarcticus; assembly: GCA_033117895.1. NCBI lineage: Eukaryota > Fungi > Ascomycota > Dothideomycetes > Mycosphaerellales > Extremaceae > Extremus > Extremus antarcticus. Next base: position 99,682 of record JAWDJX010000042.1, on the reverse strand, counting down.
GACGGCGAACGCAACGAGCTGGTTATCGCAAGGACTGCGAAGTAGGTACAGTACGTAAGAACCACAAGAACGACGAGAACGGCGAGAACGACAGAAGCCTTGAAGAGAAGCAATAAGAACGACCAAAACAAGAAGGACACGGGATACAGATACGAGAACCTCCGCTGAACGCGGTGATGGCATGTATTCAGACGATACATCTGCGTTGTCATTAACCAAGTCATCACAACCGAACCCAAACGCCAACGTGCAAAAGGGTATTCAACTCCCCCCACCCCCTCATCTTTCAAGCCCTCCTGTCTTCGATTCATCCAACGCCCTCCAAACCTCATCCAGACATCTACTCCTCCATCTCGTCATACTGCTCCCTCTGCTCCTCGCCAGCAACCACATCCCCCGCCTCCTGCTCCTCACACTCCCGCTCAACCTCCTGCGCAACAAACTCCTCATACCCCTCCAAGCTCCCCTGAATATGGATCTTAAACTTGATAACATCATTCAGCATCCTCTCCAGTTCCGTATGCAGTTCCTCGCGTAGGGCGGCGGAGCGGAGGGTTAGTTGTTCGTACCTGTGCGGCTCAGTCAGCATCACCGCGTTTTAATAGACCCCTGTCCAGCGGCCGCCGCTGGACAGATATGAGGGCAGTACGTACTCCAAAGAAGTATTCATATCCTTCTGCTCAAAAAACTGCACCCCCTCGCTCAACTCACTCCTCATCCTCCCCAACTCCTTCTCCAACTTCTCCACCTGCGTATCGGACGCCATATTCTGCGCCCCAATAATCTCCCTGCTTCTCTCCCACTCCTCGTTCGCTCCTCTCACTTTATGCGTCAACCCCTCAATCTCCGCGCCCTTCTCCTCCAGCGCTTCGGTGGTGCGATCGAGCATCTCTACTTTGGCCATGTCCTCTTCCATGCTCACCTCCCGGCGCTCGGAAATTTCTTTGCGCAGGTCCTGGAGGGCGCGTTTGGCGGCTTTGAGGTCGGTGGTGGGGAGCAGGTGGTGGGGTTGGTAGCCGTGCGAGGAGTCGGCGAGGAGGCGGTCGGAAGGCGGTTGTTGGGTGGAGGCGGAGAAGTCCGGCCCAGCGTTGACAGTCATTTTGAGCTCGTAGTCCTGGTCATGGGCGTGCAGGGCCGTGGGGGGGATAATGCCGATGTGGTAGCCTAGACTGTTGTACTTTTGCACCAAGGACTCCAGTTCGTCAAGTTTGGCGCCTGTTTCGGATTCTTTCTTCGCGGTCCGCTCTTTAGCTTCTTCCAACCGGATTGCGGTGGTTTCAACGCCCTTTTGCAAGCGCTCGCGTTCATTGTTCATGTGGTCGATATGTTGCACGCTGAGACCTGACTCGGCGACTTTGCGCTGGATGTCGTTCCGTTCGTCCTCAGCTTCATGCATCTCGGCTTCGCATTTCTCGATTTCTTGCTGCAGGAGGTCGGCGCGGGTGAGGTACTTCTCGACTTTTGATTCCATGGATTGGTTGTAGGCTTCGAATTTGACGCGGTCTTCTTCAAGAACTTTGATGGTGTCATCCAGCTTCGACAGTTTCGGGGCAGATTTCGCGAGCTCGTCGATTTGTTCTTGTAATGCTTTCGATTCTGCCTCGAGCTGTGCCACTTGCTGCAAATTCGCTTCATTCGCCTGCTCGAATTTCGCGGCCATGGCGTCGATGTGCGGTTGGATGCGTGACTGTGCTTCCTGATCGTCATCGTCGTCATCCTCGATCGACAGCCACTCTTTGTATGCATCCGAGAGGAATTGAAACGTAATTCGGTCCGCGGTCACGTCGTAGCCCGCTGCTATGCAAGCTTCGTCGTAAGCACCGGTCGAATACGACTCCATCATCTTCGCGAGCTGCATCATCCAGTGCAGCAATGCCAGGAACGTAGGCCAGCCATTGCTGCCACCAACCGCGCTGATCTGCGATTTTGTGATGCTCTGCGAGAACGGATATCGCAGCTGTTTCATCACTGCCGGAACCTCGTTCTCCATCTTTTCTCTGAACCTGTAGGCAGGATCTATGCAGTGGTACATAAATTGGAATATCTCCGCAAAGTCCTTTCCGGTGGGATTGCTCATGCTATCAGGTCGCAGTGTGTGTTTTGTCTCCAGTTCGAAATTGCGCTGCGCGAGAAACTCTGATATGTCCTGCTGCATCTGCTGCTTAACAGCAGGCTTTCGCGCCTGTCGAGGATCCACAGGCGCAGCATTCGGTGGTGGCGCTGTCGCAAAGAACGACTGATGCGCCGCTGGTCCGAATGCAGCGGACGGTCGCGCACTGTACACGCTACTCCTCCTCGCCGTGCTCTCCTGCATTGAGGATGTCGGGTTCATGGGTGTGCTTGCCACAGGCGCATAACTCTTCCTACCAGTCATTGTGCCCAAGAAGTTCGCAGTGCTCGGTCGCTGTACGGTCGAGAAGCCACCCATGCCTGCTAGATTATCGCCGGATGATGATCGCTGGAAGACGGGTTGTGAGGGTCGCCCAGGCGCGAGGGACATGCGCGAGCCGGAGGTTGTTCGTACATGGTTTGTCGTGTGAGGCGCTTGTGCGAGGTTGTTGTTCGAAGTCGAGCGCTTCATCGCGGAAGCAGGCATGGGGATCGCGGAGACATTGTGGCTGACGGGGCCGAGTGTCTGTATTGCAAGAGTTAGCACGCGAGCAGTGAGGTTGTTGTGAAGTGGTTGCGACTTGCCGTGCGGCGCACCGAGAACATGCCACTTTCTTGCGACATCGCGTCGGATTGAAGTCGTGTTTATAGCCCAGCACCTCTTGCTCCTCCCAAGTATGTTCGCGGTGTGTATATTCGCTTCCTGATCGTCGAATCCGTGTCGGCGTGAGGTTTGTTGATCGGTGTTTATCGCACCTGCCGCTAAGCACACCAGGCGTCGCTAGCGTTGGCGGGATCGTCCGGGATCCGATGTCTGGGCCGAGGCAGATATGACCAGCCATTCGAGATACGACATACTACACATGTATACCATCTCCATCTGTAATTGATTCTCGCAACTACATAGTGGTCTCGAGAGATGGCGATGTGGTAACAACCAATCCACGTAATCCGACCAAAGCTCCGTAACGATGGTTCGCGAAGAGCTAGTCGAAGGCGCCGTCACATGTCAGTAACCACTACCCACCTCCAACTGCTTCTCTTGCTGATAGTTATTCAGTCCTCCAAGACCCGTCCGTCTCCTCGGCCCCCATCGAACAAAAACTCTCCTTCCTCCGCTCCAAAAACCTCACCCAAGACGAAATCGACGCCTCCCTCACCCGCGCCGGCAGTGCACCTCCCACAACCTCCCCATCCTCCAGCACATACCAACCCCAACAATACCGCCAATCCCCCCAACAACAATATGGCAATGGCTATGGACAACAGCAGTACCCCCCCTACTGGAACTCCCCTCCTCCCGAACCGCCCCACCGCGACTGGCGCGACTACTTCATCCTCGCAACCGTAACAGCCGGCGTAGGCTCAGCCCTCTACTGGACCGCTAAACGCTACATCGTCCCCTTAATCGCACCCCCCACACCACCACAACTCGAACAAGACAAAGCTAGCATCGACTCCTCCTTCGAAAAAACTTTCGCCCTCCTCGAACAGCTCGCTACCGACACCAAGGAGCTTAAAGATGCAGAAGCGCAACGGAAGACTCGTCTCGATACCGCTTTAGCGGAGGTGGAGAGTGTGATTGGCAAGATGAAAGAGGCCAATGAGAATAGAGAGATGGAGGCTAAGCGCTGGGGACGCGAGCTGGATGCGGTTAGGGAGCAGATTCCGGTTGCGATACAGAAGGAGAAGGAGGCGATGGATGGGAGGCTGAGGGATTTGGCGGGGGAGATGAAGAGTTTGAAGACGCTTGTGGGGAATCGTATGGGGCAGGGGCAGGGACAGCGGCCGGGGTATGGGGGGCAGAGTGGGGCTGCGCCGGTGAATGGTGTAGGTGCTGCGGGGCAGTCTGGTGTTGCTACGCCGGCGCCTGAGACGAATGGTGGACCTGTTGGCGGCGTCAATGGCACCGCTGCACCCGAACAGTCAGAGCAGACGCAACTACCCCAACAACCCGCAGCACCCTCAGTCCTACCCGAGCGCTCCGCATCAGCGAGTCCGTACAGCAGCAGAGTGCTGGGCGGCAAGGCGGCGATTCCGAGCTGGCAGTTGGCCGCGAAGAAGCGGGCAGATGATGCGAAGAAGGATGCCGCTGCCATTCCTGCACCCACCAATGGAATGGGTGCGGGAGCAGCGGTGCAGGATGTTGGTGAGAGCGGGGCTGTGACGCCTGCGGTGGAGGGGGAGGTGGTCGCGTGATCTAGTACTTTTGTTGATGGATATGAACGTGGGGGTTGTGTACATGGTTGTATGAAGCGATCTACCTTCTTGCGAACACGTGCCACGGCATCTCAAACCTCGGCCAGGATCATGTCCATGGCTCTCACTCTCACTTTGCCGATGGCAGCTACAGCCCGGTCATCAACAGAGCAATTTTCTTCATCAACAATAGCCGGACGAGGGTGTCTGGACCGCTTGACCTCAGGTGTATTGCCCACGTCACCGTGGCCACTGGGCGCCGTGCCTCATAGGTACGTTGGGCCTCCTAGCCATATCGCCACCGCATGGCTAGATACATCTTCTGTGATTCCACTCACTGCTAGATCTACGCAGTACAGCAATCCGAAGTCCTCAATTCAGAAACAGGTCTCCGAAAACCTGGTCAATCTTACACCGCCGCTAGCGCGCAGCAGCCACCACAGCCTCCCCATCCATGACCCCAAATAAAAAACAACTCCCCACCAACTCAAACGTCTCCAGACTCCTACCCCTATAACTCTCATCCAATAACGTCCGCTCCGCCGCCCTCGCCAGATCGTGCTCATCCGCATACTTCGCACCCCTGATCACCAACGGCATATTCAACGACCAAGCGACGTGGATCATATCCCCAACCTCGATGTCGCCGTACGTAATCCCTATCCTTCCCTCAGCGGTACAGAAGAACCGGTAAAGCGACATTGAGGCGTCGAGGAACGTGGTTGGGTGTTGGACCACTTGGCCGCGGTACTGGCGTAGCACTTCGATCCCTTGCCGGTGATCCCGGACGTCCTGGGGCGTGAGACGGCGCATCGCTTCGCCTGGGGGCCGGATGGCGTCGGCGCAGAGGGTGCGCAGGAGTACGTCGTCGTCGGGCATATCGTATTGTGCGAAGTTTCCGTAGCGGGTGGCGTATTCGTACATATCGGTCCAGTCGAGCGGGATCCACTCATCCATTGCTGTTTCGGGGGCAATGTCGCGGAGACCGCGGTCGTGGGCTGAGCAGTCTGCGATAACGTCGACATTGAGGCTGTGGAGGTGGAGAACGCCGGTTGCGGGGAGGGCGGCGAAGAAGGGTGTACTGGCTGATGCGTTGAAAAGGTGGTCGAATTCCGCGAGGGTATTTGTGCGGCGTTGGGATGCTGCGTCGGGGAAACGCGTGCCGGTGCGGAAACTCATGCTTTGGATCCCGGAGTCGGGTTCGGGGGTCATTGGGACTGTGTCCGGGACGAAGCGGGTGTTGTCTCGGGATGTTACGCGTAAGTCAGGAACCCAGGTTGGGAGGGCACGGTCTTCGGGGTAGGCTTCGTAGAGGAGGGCGAGGGATGCGCTGGCGGTCATGAATTTGAAGGTGAAGTCTTCGAAGACTTCTTCGACGGGGAGGGTTTTGTTTGGGGTGAGGAGGGTGTGGCCTAGATCTCGCTGGAGTAAGCCCATGATGCCGTAGACGCAGTCGCGATCGTCGCCCTGCTTGGCGCCTCGGATGTCGCGAAGGAGGTAAGGGTGCTTTGTCAAAGGCTGGTCGAACGCTGTGACGGGTAGGATGGCATTGAGGATCTCGTTGATGGGCTGATGAGCTTTCCATCTGTCTTTGTCGTGATCTACTACGTTGAACACTTCCCGATCGCCATGGTACGGGAGGACCACTTGGAGCTGTGTGGCGAGTCTACTGAGTCTGCTGTAGAGATCGCGGAGGTCGACTCTGTGCTCTAGTGAGCTGCCGCAGTACATAGACAGCCGTTTGGCGAGGACAATCTCCTGAGTGATCCAGCGTCTCCGCCAGTAATCGTTGCGGAACAGATCGGCGAGCGCGTCCACGCTCGTGAGACGCCTTTCCACCCTGGAAGAATCGTCGTCGGCGCCAACGGAGATTTCTGAATCTGATAGAAACCGTCGAAGCCAGGCGAATGCCAACCTCGTTCGGCCTGGGCCAGATAGGTCGCCGCGACCAAGCCACGTGCGGACGTTACGTGCTTGGGAGTACACCCGGCCCATCAGCGTCATCTAGCAGTCGCGCTCGGATGTATCGAGCTGGTTGATACAGACAGCATCTATCCAGATGCGTACCGTTTTGCCGCCTGCATGGTCGCGGAATGCGCGTAGTGCTGCGTCCAGGTTCGTTGTCACTTGCCAGGGTTGGTCGCAGAGGAAGATTTTTGTTGTGATTTTCGGGTCACCCCAGCAGTAGGATAGCGCCTCATAGTTGGGGTTGTCGTTAAGGCTGACCGTCTCTAGGGTCAGGTGGACAGGCTTGGAAGAGTCGGAGCTGGGTACTATGGTTGCTATTCGGATTTGGTTCTTCCTCCGGCTCAGCCTGGAGTATGGACAATTTGTTTCTTTGGTAAGCTGAAGACGTGGTGAGCGTAAAGAAAACTTCTCAAGCATTTCCTGCAAAGTATCATTTTGACCTTCCATGTTCAATCACCGCCAACGCGAAGAAGTATGTTAGATGTGCAAGGATGTAGATGGTCTATGTGGTAGATACATAGATGTCGAGCATGCTCACGAGGAACACATAGCACAGTCCTGCTCTTGAGCAGACAGCCAGACGAGCCTAAGAGCTCCATGTGTAGCTACTGTGTCTAGGCCATGCGTTGCCAATGTTCGTCGTCGTTCTGGACTTTCACATGTTCGGCGACACTCCGGCGCTATGACCACTTTCTTCCTCGAGCCAAGCAAACAGCTCCCGTAGCTACCTTACGAACTCGTATCGGGGTCCAAACATCCGGGAAACACTCCTTATACACACCCTCACCACACCTCTCGCCATGTTCAAGCTTGCACGCAGCAGGCAACTGGCCTCTGCGCTGAGGAGCGCGACAGTACGCCCAACCACCTCCTAATACAAAGCTCTAGCTAACCCATCAAGCAGGAAGCTCCCCTCCGCCAACAACGCCGCAACCTCTCCATCCACGAATACCGCTCCGCCCAACTCCTCGACAGCTACGGCATTGGCGTGCCCAAAGGCAGTGTCGCCTACTCCGGCAAAGAGGCCGAGCAGGTTGCCTCGAAAATCGCGGGCGATGATATGGTTATCAAGGCGCAAGTGCTTGCAGGAGGTCGCGGCAAGGGTCACTTCGACAATGGCTTCAAAGGAGGTGTTAGGATCGTCTACTCGCCGCGCGAAGCTAGCATCCTCGCAGACCAGATGATCGGACACAAGCTTATCACCAAGCAGACAGGAGAGAAGGGCCGGATCTGTAACAGCGTCTACATCGTAGAGAGGAAGTTCGCGCGACGGGAGTTCTACCTAGCCATCCTCATGGACCGCCAAAGCCAAGGCCCGGTCATCGTAGCAAGCAGTCAAGGTGGCATGGACATCGAGACCGTCGCCAAAGAAAGCCCAGACGCCATCATTACCACCAAAGTCGACATCCACAAAGGTGTCACCGACGAGATGGCTCAGAAAATCGCCGAGCAACTCGGCTTCAGCGAGCAATGTATCGACCAGGCTAAATCTACCATCCAGAAACTCTACCAAATCTTCATGGAAAAGGACGCGACCCAAATCGAAATCAACCCGCTTTCAGAGACCAGCGACCACCAAGTCCTCTGCATGGACGCCAAGCTCACCTTCGACGACAACGCCGACTTCCGCCAAAAGAACATCTTCGAGTGGCGCGACACCACGCAGGAAGACGCCGATGAGGTCAAAGCCGGCGAGTCCGGACTCAACTTCATCAAATTAGACGGCGACATCGGCTGTCTCGTCAACGGCGCTGGCCTCGCAATGGCAACGATGGATATCATCAAACTCAACGGCGGCGCGCCAGCGAACTTCTTGGACGTAGGAGGCGGTGCGACCCCAGAAGCGATCGAGCTGGCCTTCGGCCTCATCACCTCTGACCCGAAAGTCACCGCCATCTTCGTCAATATCTTCGGTGGGATCGTACGGTGCGACGCCATTGCTAAGGGCTTGATTCAGGTCGTGGAGAAGATGAATCTGCGCACACCGGTGATTGCGCGCTTGCAGGGCACGAATATGGAGCAGGCGCATAAGCTGATCAATGAGAGCGGGCTGAAGATTTTCTCGATTGATGATTTGCAGACGGCGGCGGAGAAGAGTGTGCAGTTTAGTAAGGTGGTGAAGATGGCGAGGGATATTGATGTTGGGGTCGAGTTTACCTTGGGGATCTAGAAGGGGTCGTTGTGGTTGTTTGGGGTGAGCTGGTTTGTGTGTTTGATACTCCGAGGCGTTTACCTAGGTAGCTAGTTTGTACAGCATGTTCTATCAAAGGTATACCCTTCATCTCGTCTCGACTTCACCTCCACCTCCCATCCCACATGGCACCCGCGCGAGCCGGCCAACGCCCAATCACGCGTTCAGCTTGGCGAACTGGCCGAAGAAAAAGCTTCGCAAGCTTATCGCCGGACTTCTTTCGAGCCTTAGACACAGATAAACCTTGCATAGCGCGCTGCCGTGGCTGCACCTTGATCTCTGTGCGACTGTGATTCGCGATGACGCTGTGGAAGATGGCGACATGGCAGTCCAGGCCGAGGATCCATTGGCAAGCACTGCTCGAGACCCGTAAGCTACGCAAGTGCTCTTGAAGGATTCTCGCTCGCACTCTCTTCTCTTCTTACTCTCGAGAACATCACTTCTGTACCATCTCATCTATCTGAGAGCAGCATTTCGTATTCCTCAGCAAGAAACAATTACTCCTCCATACCATCCACTAGGCTATATGCCGCACCCAAACCGCTCCCTACCGATCCTCAACTTCTTCTGGCGCCCGTCTCAGCATGGCAGCAAATGATCCGGGGCTCGCCCAAATGGGCGCTCTAGCCGAAGACCCAGCCAAAGGTGCCATCGAGGCAACAAAAGATGGAGATTTAGTGGAAGAGGACAGACCGGTAGCGCCGGACCAGTTCGACGAGAAGTTTGAGACTGGCAAATATGAGATATGGGTAAGCAATGGATATATGGGTTCTCCGAGACACGATCAGACCACATGTTGCGCTCTGAGATCATTTGGAGTCTTCGAAAGGGTTGAGACGCTGCTGACCCTTTCATGTTCTGCAGGCCTACTACAGCTACTACATCGGCAACAACGGCTTGACGCTGTTCAACTTCGCGCCAACTGCGGCGCAGAACCTAGTGTACGAGCACGCTAGGGTGGTCGGAGGGGAGGACAATATAAGGTTGCCTTTCTTGGGCAGCGTCCGGACGATCAACAGCATTGTGTTGCTATGCAATGGCATTTCCTTCGCGATACAGATTGTGGTATTCCTGGTTCTTGGCTCGTACGCGGATTTTGGGACGTTCAGACCTAATATATTGATTGTGCTGTCTCTTATCGCCTGGGGATTGGGCTTTGGGTGGCTCGGTGTGCATGAATCGGGGCAGTGGAAGACCGGGTTGGGATTGTACATTGTCGGATTAATTGCGTACCAGCTATGTCTCACGTACTGGACAGCCGCGTTCCCGGGTCTGGCGAGGAATACGAGGGAGTTGCGGGAGAAGGCTCAGCAGTTCGAGGAAGGCGAGATCTCTCGAGATGAATACGACTTTGCGGACAGCATGAAGAGGAATGAGCTCAGCAATGTGGCCTTCTATGTTCAAAGTATGGGCGAGATTGTCATATTGGCTGTCATAGTGGGCGTACGTACACCAATTTCTCCTCTCCCGAGACCTGGGAGAAACGCTGACGAGTCTCCAGGTCATGTTCGGCATCAACGTCAACAAAAGCACCGAGCGCAACAACTGGGGCCTATCAGTGCTCATCGCCTTCGCTAGCGGCGTCTGGCTACTCCTCGCCATCCCCTGGTTCATCCTCGAAAAGCGAAGACCTGGCCAGGACCCTGGTATGAACATCGTCTTGGCCGGTTTCTGGCAGCTCTATCGCGCCGTCACGCAAATCTGGCAGATGAAGCAGAGCTTGGCGTACTTGATCGGTTATTTCTTGCTGGGAGACTCGTTGAACACGACTGTGACGGTCATCGGCACGCTTCAGAACGAGATCGTGGCTTACAATACGCTGGAGCTTACGTACCTCCTGATCGTCGGTATTGCCGCGCAGGCTGTTGGGATCTTCACCTATTGGAACATCCAGAAACGGTTCAGACTTAGTACGAAGACCATGTTCAACGTTGTTGCGGTGGGGATCATTGTGTTGGATGGATGGGGCATGATTGGTGTCTGGACAGACAAATTCGGCTTTCACAACAAGTGGGAAGGTAAGAATCCTCCATCACTCTCTCCCTACTCTGCGAACTGCTGGCTAATAACGAGACAGTCTGGCTCTACCAAGTCTTCTACGGCCTCTTCGTCTGCCCCTGGTACAGCTACTCGCAAACCATGATCTCGGAAGTCACGCCCCGCGGCAAGGAGTTCCTGTTCTTCTCGCTTTTCAGTATCATCGGAAAGACGTCCAGTTTCATCGGTCCGCTGGTGTCGTCCGCTATCATCGATGCGGCCGGCAAGACGAAGAATGCTAATTCCACGCCCTTCTACTTCCTGTTCGCGCTGAGCTGCGTGAGCTTTTTGTTCCTGCTGTTCTTTGTGGATGTTAAGAAGAGCCGGGTCGAGCAGAGGGAGTTCTTGGAGAGGGAGGCGATTGCGAAGGAGAAGATCAAGGGTGGGCCGAGTGAGCTGAGTAATGTGTCGTGAAGGTCGGGCAAAGATAGGTGAGCGGGTGGTTGTGGTCACGATTGATAGAATGGCAGCTCGTACGGATTTATGAGGTAATGAGGTATCATTGCATTTCGGAAAAGGATCCTGTCTTCAACATTTCACACTACGAGAGCTGGGATACAGCTTCTGTTGTTCCCACTCGCCAATACAGGATAACTCAAACCCTTGAAGCTAACATCGATAGGTTTGCGTCCGCCATACGGCAACCTGCAGCTGTGTATGCACGATGAAGTGGTTTGCATTGCGGCAAACACTGTTGTTTGGAGGATCTCGTGGAATCGTTGAAGTGGCAACAGGAAGTGCCAGCGACACACCATTCCACCAGAAATCTCGCAAACCCTGCACAGCATGAAGGCCCTCTGAACTGAGCTATGCCTGACGACGAGTGTGTCGTCTTCCTCAACGGCTTCCCGGGCGTGGGCAAGCTGGCAATTGCCAGAGAGCTACACTCACAGCTTCGCCGCAAGAAGACCTGCCTCTTCGATAACCATCTCATCATCGACCCTGCTGGAGCGATACATCCTGGCAGAGGCACCGATTACAAGAATCTCCGGAACCGGCTACGGCATATGGTCTTGAATGATCTCGAAGCGGTGTCGAAGGGGACAATTATCCATATTGACTGAGTGCCTTGGCGCAAACGATGACGATGCCGTCGTGTTCGCTGAGTACCTGGGTCTTGCTCGATTACAGTGTGTTCCGTTCTTTGCGTTTACGATATCGTGCGGCATCAGTGAGCAGTGCCGGCGGTTGCAGTTACAAGATCGGAAGGATGGTCGGAAGAGGAAGCTTACCGATCTGGGCAAGTCAGCTACCAGGTTCATTGAAGGTTCGTGGCTAATAACTTTCTTAGGAGTACTGGAAGATATGATGGCGACCCATTCGCTCCTAGATTCATCAGATGGGTCGAGAGAAGGGACATCCGACGACGCCCGTTTGCAACACCACGTCATCGATACGACGGCTTCAACTATCACTCAGAGCGCGATGCACATCCTAAGCATCATCGCAGAGGTGTCCAGCACTGCGCCAAGTGGATGCAAAATGTGAATTCGCAACTGCGCGAGACGCAAAGGACTTCTTGCGGTGCGGCCATCACTTGGAGAGACTACCTATGCGTCCAGTGAGCGGAGTGACTGGGAGATGGGAAGAGTGTATTGTATTGTAGCTCCGAACGCACTTTGACGAGGAGGTCGACGCTCGCGATGTCAAACTTCGATAGGGCGTGTTCTTGACAAGAGTTGTTTCTCTCATGTCTTCCACGGTTCCACAAGTGTGGACGGCGCTTGCCTTGTTCGGGGAAGTTCATGCGAAGAATGATCCACCAGCGAGTCTAGACCAGATGTGTTGGAGATTGAGCAACAAGACTGACATATATATGCCCAACCTGCCCCAAGTCAAAGTCTTAAATACAACTCGATTGCGTTCCTACAACACCGACGATGAAGGGCCTCGAAAGGTTTCTGGAAGCAGCCACCATTACAGCCGATGTATATGCTCTCCGGCCGGACTATCGAGCTTTGCTCATTGCTGTGAACGGCATCACCCCTGGACCAAGCAACAACCTCAGTGAGCGACTACTCCAAGAAGCGGAAGCCTCTGCCCGCGAGAATTTGGCCAAGCAGGCGGTGAACGATCTACCTCATGTGGCGAGCTGGAGAGAAGCATATAAGGCCTTCGGAGCTAAGCCGAACAAGACACGAAACAGTCTTGAAGCCCTCACTCGGCGGGTTGAGAAAGGTCTTCCGAGAGTCAACCGATTGACGGACATCTACAACGCCGTTTGCGTAAAGCATCAGATCCCGCTCGGTGGCGAGGACCTCGACAAGTACTCCGGCCCACCACGACTGATACGAGCGATCGGCAAGGAGGATTTCGAGACGACCGCTTCTGGCGAGAAAGTGGTAGAGCACCCCCCGGCCGGAGAGGTGGTATGGTGTGACGATGCTGGAGTTACTTGTCGGATGTGGAACTATCGACAAGGTCCAAGGACTGCACTTGATGACAATACAACCAGTGCACTGTTCATTCTGGATGTGCTACAGCCATGTAGTAATGAAAACCTCGACGCAGCCGCTTCCGAGTTGATTGAGGCGCTGAAGGAGTTTTGTCCGGACCTGGAAGTTGCGCAGCGGCTCCTCTCGTCAGCGGACGGAAATTGAAGGACGATTGAGCCTGCTCAGGTGTCTTCATGGGCACGATGGGACCAATTTGTCTCCTGGCGAAGAAGTGGCACGACCAGTCTCACGGCCTGTCGATGTCATCAGCCAGCCCGAGCCGCCAGATCTCACATATTGTCGGTCGCAGTGAGCTCCGTGGCCTGACGGACAGAGCAAAAACATACTGACTTGACCATAGAAGAACACCTCCAATGGCTTGCTCTTGGGCGGCGAACGCGGACTGGGTCCCATATATATTGACGCATTACTTCGGGGTCTATACTATGCGAGGCATGACTTCGCTTCCACTGTCATGCTCTTGGAGGCTATGCAAGTCGTCTATTCATTCTGTGTCTGCACGTTAGGACACATGTACCGTGGTGCAGATTCCGATAGTCCAACTTACTCCGTGGGCAGTCTCTCTCATCTTTGAGCACAATCTTGTACTCCGACTCAATCTCCTCGATGCGGCTCGCCGCCTCATCATTGACTATGGTGAACGCCACTCGCTTCGCAGCCCCTGTGGAGCCAACACGTTGCACGTAGTCCTGCTTGCTTGGCGGATTGTAGTTGATCACGAACGGGAACTTCGCCATGTCGACCTCGGGCACCATCTCAAGATCGCAGATCGCCAGTGCCTGATCATCGTCGTAGGCTTCTTGGAGAGCATTTATGCCAGGAGATTCGCCGACGTCGCCGTTGACACAGTAGCACGGGCGGTCGCTGTCCGGGCTGAACTCTCAGTCGAGGTAGTAGGCTCCTTCGCAGATAATGAGGCAGGGACCGCTGACGTAGTGCTTGATGAGGTGTGTGAGGTTTCTCGGGGTGGGATCGGATTGACCAATGTCCAGGCGGTAGTGCTGGACACCTTGGAGGGTGAGCTTTTGGTGGGCCATGCTGCAGGTAGGCTGTTTGATTGCTGGTGAGCCTAGAGAGGGGTCGGCGATGGCTTCCGGAGGCTCACAGGAGGATGAAGATTGGGAGGAAAAACATTGAGGTCCAGGAAAAAGTGTGGAAAGACATAGAGGGGAGGTAGCACTAAGTACTGACCTCGCACGTCATATTGCATGTGCATATGCATGAACCCACTTCTTTGGGTTTTGGTATGCACTCGACAGTGCATGGCGTCCTTGCTCCGCAGTGTGTCTCGATCGCTCAGTGCTTTGGGCGTAGGTGCACGTAAGCAAATACTCTGGAACCGGAGAAGTGTTCGCACAGCCGTGTATGTGGCTAGTGGTCTCCATCTTCTATCAATGTCGTGATACCGATTGCTGGTTCTCCGTACTGCTATGCCCGACGATGCAGAGGTGGCATGTTGAGTCCGTACGAAAGCTCCGTGGCCCTGCGAGAGCTCTGACTCTGCTGTTGCTCCGTGCCAGACGTGGAGCGCTGACGATTGTAGTCACTGCTATTACGTGTAGAATTGCCGTGATGTGTATCTGTTGGGCTAGAACAGCAACCGAAGCTGCAGTCAAGGTATAGTACTCCAAAGAAGACAATATGCGTTCGATGTGGAAGGTATGAGACGGCGCTCAGCTTTGCCTTGTCGATTGCGTGGACAGATCTTCTTGCAACCAAAATACGTGAGTGTCACATGCTCTTCATGAACAGTCCCACACCACTAGTTAGATCCATGTCAGATCAATATTCTGAAGCTGCAACGACAACCATAGCGTGGGATGGTTTCCCTCACTGATATAAGTATGCTAACTTACCTTAGGGACGAAATCCTCAACAATCTCACTTACATAGACCGTGACGGCTTCGTGAGATTGTAATACTTGATCCCGCCACTCGTTACATACGATCCGACGTTACCGTGCCCGTCTGGACCACCTCCCGCTCTGCCACCAGGTCCTTCCCCATCCGCTGACGGGAGTGTTCGCGAATCTGCCATCGGTCCAATTTGCGCCATGGGAGTTGATCGTCATGATGGAGAGGCCTGGCTGGAAGAAGACGCTGAAATGTTTGTACTGCTTCGGTCGACGACCTAGGGTAAACAGTAAAGGTAAGAAGGTGGTGTCCTACAATCTTCCTCGGACGTTTCTGGCATATGCTGATATCGCCAGCAGCCTTATCTTAGACGGCCAGATGCGTGCGAGCAGCGAATTATTCGGCTGTATGCGGGCATATCTGCATAGAGCAGTCTCTGGGTTGATGAAGATGAGATGGAAGTTTGATAAGGAGGTCGCCCTTCCCCGAGAGAGCTGTGGACAAGACCGTACAAACACAGAATGATCTAGTCAAGTCTACTCCTCAGCTCGACAATGCTGTCTCCAATTCCAAAGCCAATGGTCTCCCTCCCAACGCCATCGGACCTGGTCAAGGAGCTTATCTGTCCATCCTCTGCCAACTCATGAAGGCGAAGTCGGTCTTGGAGATTGGCACGTTGGGGGGTTACTCCACCATTTGGTTCGCAACTTCGGTACCTGGAATCAAAGTTACGAGTATCGAGTTCAACCCAAAGCACCAAGACGTCGCAGTCGAGAACACCAAAGGCTTAGACAGCGTCGAGATTATCCTCGGGACAGCTCTAGACGTCCTCCCGAAGCTCGCAGAAAACAGCGAAGTGCTCGACTTCATTTTCATCGACGCCGACTGGGGAACTGTATCAGTACTTCGACTGGGCTGTCAAGTTGTCAAGGCAAGGAAGCTGTATCTTCGTCGACAACGCAGTGCGGCAATTGACAGAGAGTGAGGAAGGTGAAGGTCGAGAGCTAGTGGAATACGTGAGCAAGGACGAAAGGGTGCAAGCGACGATCATCCCAATGTTGAACACTTACAAGACGACGGTGAGTGAGCTAGCGGACGGGTTTGTGATGGCGATTGTAAAGTGATTTGCACAAGTTCTGGCGAGATGGATGGTAGCGAACAGTGCGGGCTTGAACTGGCAACAGGTCGTTGGAACCATTATTATATGTATGAATGGTTTTTGAACGAACCACGCCAGACCACCTCCGAGCCTGCCCATCTCAACCTTGTACCAGCATCAATCCTATGAACGCTGCTACCACCAAGCATATAACCACAGGGATAGCTGCATGAACAGAGGCACCGCTACTGGTGAGTCTCGTCGCACGCACCAGGTAGGAGTTCTGACTGTCCAGCTTGAGTGCTCCTGGACAGGACCGTTCGATGTTCGCTCCGAAGCCAAATACATGAACAGAGCTCATCAGCACAGAACTCCTCAGAGGAGTTGTTTTGAACAAGATTGCACTCACAAATTTTTCGCTGACTCGGGCGGTGCGTCGTTGATGTAGCTCGTGCCAAAGCCAGTCTGCGCCGAAGGATGATCCGTGATCCTGGAACACATGTTGCGTTGCCCCATTGCAAGTCGTATGTATGCTGCCATACAAGCTCCTACCGAAGCACCATTGGAGCTGTATAGAAGAAGCTGTCGAGTGGTCAGCATTGTCCTGTGTGCTTCGTCTCTAGAACATCCTACCGGCAGTTCGAGGCCTCGTAGATAAATCTTGCAGCGGGTTCAGTGTCAGCCAATCGAGTTCGTGGGAACGAAGAAATCGACGGCAGCTTACTGAAGTGGCGTGTGGGTGTCGTCCCCTTTACGGAGATTGTTCTTGAAGTTGACGTTGCTTGCAGGGTACCAGGAGGCCAGGCGGCTGAGCTGATCAAACAAGCGTAATTAGCTGATAGTCAATAGTTGTAGCAGGTGTACCGAATACTTACAACTTGCCATGCTGTCTTCACCAGTCCTGCTTCACGGTACGGGTCGAACAAAGGCCGTTGTGTCCAATTAGCACGCCAATAAGCTTCTCCAGCGGTTGTAGAGAGAATTCCGAGGTCTTCGACATTAAACCCCTTGGTGCCGCCAACAGCCTGCATGGGACCATTTTGCTTCCGGCCTCCTACCGTAATAGACTGCACCCCAGCTTGTGTTTTCATGAGCTCCATGAATATGGCACAGGCTGACGCGCAGGCACCATCTGAGAGCACCACGATGCTGTCGCTTTCGAAAGTCTGGGGCTGGGGTTTTGTGTCGTTCACGTAGCCGTACATCGGAAACCCAAGGCTATACGGACTCGAGAAGTTGTTGCGGAGAATGTTGGTGTAAAATCCGTCGGCTCTTTCAAGGGGTCCATAGAAATCCGACCATCTGCGGCTCATAAGCAGTTGCAACGCAAACGTAATGGTTTTGTAGCGTACGAGTCGTATTCTGTGTTGCGGACAGTTAAATATTCTTTCATACTCCACGGCCGTAAGTTGTCTTGGTCACCAGCATCCGAGGCGACTTGCCCTATGGCGTCTAGCAGAGGCCATGCTGCTATATTACTTGCACCGAAAGGCTCAATGTTGCATTAGCAGTGTTCCAGTCGCACGATCCAAAGTCTTAGCTCACCTCCATCGATGGGAAAAGCATCGTGGACAAACTGAAACTGTCCACTATAGCACCACCTGGGTTGGACCTGCGCCAAAGTAAGTAGACACTCATGGGTGCAGATGTCATACCGCTATCGCAGGGTATACCTTAGATCCAAGATCAGCCTTGTCCGGCCCGTAGCTTTCGCTGTCGCAAGGAATGTGCGAAACTTGTTTTGAAAGATGTAGTTGCCTGTGATAGCGATTAGTATTGTAGCGTGACATAGCATGTGTTATAATCGACAAACTCTCCGTGGTGAATGTCGGAATCGTTGCAATAGCCAGGTCTGCTTGACCTTCGACAAAATACCCAGCGAACGACAGATCCGGTGCCAGTACAATCGGCTCAGGGTAGCACCCCAGTCCTGGCAACGTGGTGGCTTGTGCCAGTGGAGTATAAAGGTTGTTTGTTGTAACAGAGCTGCTTCCTAGTATCGAGCTCGCACCAAACGAGTAAGATGGAGTAGGAGAAAGGCTGACACTGGCAAACTTGCGGGAGCTGGGCAAGCTGAGGCTCCTCGCGACAGCTGTGGAGCTAGGCAAGCTGCGGGCGATTACACCGGAGCTCGAGGATGGACCGGAGCAGAATATTTGAAAGAAGGTCTTGCCGTCCACTATTCCAGTAAAGTTGAGTCCAGGAGTGATGACAGCGTACGAGAGAACGGACTTCGATGTGTCATTGGCGAACTTCAGAAGAGTCGAGCTTCCCGGGAAGTGGTAGGATCCCTGCTGGAACAGCGAGCCGCTACGTTCTCTATTGGCGGTAGCTGGGATGGATTCGAATAGGTTGTTGAGATTTGCGTCTGGATCGTGGTACCAAGGGTTGTAGTTGGCATATCCGTTTAACCAAGTTTCGGCGTCGCTAATGGGACATAGATCAGCATGCTGCGGATAGAATGCTGGCTACCGATTGCCGACAAAGCTTACGTATCGTTGATCTCGACCACAGGCGAGGCCTGATAGTCAGCTTCACCTAGATCGGCTAAAGTCAGAGCGGACAGGTCTGAAGTGTCATATACCTGTAGTTTGTTAGTTAGACCGGCAAGCCAAGAAAGTGCTCCCAGACCGACATCAGGAAGGATTGTGCCATCTGCGGACACGCTTATCAGGGACGCGTGCCTAATCCAGTTGAACACCAACAAGATGTCGGCCAAGTATACGAAGTGGCCGTCGTGTCTGGCAAGAGGTCAGCGGTACTGCGTAGGTCCCAATGCAACCAAGACTATGCCGTACGCCGATGCGGCCAGATCGTAGATCTCCTGCTGTAAAGCAAATTCGCTATCATAGCCACCGGCCTGAAGCTTTTCCAGCATACCGTTGAGACTGGAGAGCATATCCACCCCGGTGTATAGCCATCCCGCAGGTGGCTGCTTCCTGCAAGGAGGAGACACATATCAGTGCTACCATCATGGGGAACGGGCATGAGTGATCTCACAAGTATGACAGATCCGATTGAAACTTCCAGAGGATCTTCAAGCCCGTGAGTTGTGCGACTGCGCCTTCGCTGTCGAGAGGAACCGAGAGCAAGCAAGCCTATGGAGTTTAAGTTTTGTGAAACCAAAATTTTGTCACTCTCAACCTACGTATGCAGTATCGGTATCGATTTTCGTGTACCCGGCGCTCATAATACTCTCGTTGCGTGAAAGAATCTCGCTCACCTGAGCGCAGGGCTCGGTCGTTGCGGTTGGGACGGATAGAACATGCGACGCATGCGCGACGAGTGTCGCGACGAGAAGGATAGAGCGCAGCATAGCTTGACCGATGGATGATATGGTGAAGGTGATGATGCGAGGTGTCAAAGTGAGCCTTATCAGTGTGCTGGCACTCGTTGTTCTTGTACACTGCCATCTTCCAAGCGTGAGAATGTCTCGAATATTGAGCAGCTGCTCCTGCCGCCATGACGGACCACCAGGGGCTGAGTAAAAATTGGACCATCGCCGGCAGCCACATCCAACAAGACATCGTGAGCACTTCCCTCCGGTATGCCCGGACCTGCATGTGGGTGGTTGACCTGGAGCGAGGTGTCGAGACCTATATACTTGGAGGCTTAAAGTGCCGTGTCAAAGCTTCTGCATACATAAAGCGTCCGACTCCAGAGCGGCCGAAACAAGGTGCGGGTGCAGCGAGTATTGTATAGCCTGGCGGCGCAACGATGTTGCCCATGTCATGGCGATGTGCGTGTTTCAGCTGAGGTAGACTCCATCCACTTGCGGCTGCACTGTATACGGCCGGTCGCGCGTGGCATCAACAGAGTACAGTGCAGCTGATGTGCTTGGGAGGACATCGCGACTATGTTGTGTAGATACAATGGGGAAGTCGTGAAGCAAGTTCGTCGTCTGGCGAAGAACAGCATCATGGATCGGGCCGGGCTAGTAGAAGTCGGAGCTCGATGCTAGAGTCACGTGCGCCTATCAATCGACCGATCGAATTCGAAATGAGTAAAAACCACCACGTCATTGCATACGGTTGCTGTGGTCTGCTCAAGGAAGGGAGCGAATATTCTAGATGCGAGATATGGCGCTCCGGTTACGTGTATCCATTGACCACCTCTTCCGTCAACCTACACCAGCAAAAAGCCTGCAAACGCTGCTGCTAAGCAAACAACCACCGGCATAGCTGTGTACAGAGACGATGCTGCATTGCCAGATGCCGGAGTCGGGGCAGTTGTGCCACTGGAGCCGGAAGCGGGCGCTGAAGATGATGGCGTCGATATCTGGCTTGACGAAGCGTTCATCTTCAGAGCTCCTGGGTACGTCCAAGAGATGTCTGCACCGAAGAAGTTTTTGGCGGATGCAGGTGGTTCGGCGTTGATGTAGCTGGTGTCGAAGCCGAATTTTGCTGAGGGATGACCTGAAGAGCCTGGTACGCAAGTCGCATTTCCGGCGTTCCAGCCAAGGTTGTAGGTCTGCTGCCACACTAAGCTCTGATCGAACAGCATCTGTGCTGTATAGAAGAAGCGGCAATTCGCAGCCTCATAGACAAATCTTTATGGGCGCAGTCAGTTGTTGGGTCTCGGCGAATCTAAGGAAGAAGTGCAAACTCACTGCAGGGGGGTGAATGTGTCATCTGCTTTACGGAGGTTGTTGATCCAATTTACACTGGCGGACGGGGCCCGTTGGAGCTGTTGCACGACACGAAGCATGGTTAGAAATGCCTTTCGATGAAGGCCGAGAACTTACAGCTTGAGTGGCTGCCTCCTCAAGGCCTCCTTGCACATACGGTGCAAAGAGCGCGCGCTCCTTCTCATCACCTCTCTGGTAAGCTGTAAGGGTGACGTTTGCAACGATCGATAGCTCTTGATCGTTGGAACCCTTGGAGCCACCAACAGCCTGCATCGGACCAGTCTGCTTGCGGCCGCCGACCGCGATGAACTGCACGCCAGGAGCTTGCGTCTTCACAAGCTCAGAAAAAAGTGCGCAAGTAGATCCGCAAAATCCGTCCGTAAGGATTACGATGTTGGAGGGCTCGAATGTCTGAGGCTGAGGCCGTGTATCGTTGATATAGCCATAGATCGGGTCTGGGAGCCCCAGCGGGCTAGAGAAGTTGTATCGACGGGCATTCGTGAACGAACCTGCAGGGTACGAGACTTAGCAATGTCCTAAATTGAGGAGAGTGTTCTGTGCAGTAACACTGACCACCGTGACGCTCTATAGGTCCGTAGAAGTCTGACCAGCTGCGACTTGTGAGTAAGCAGACTGGACAGAAGATGTTCAGTGTAACTCACGAATTGTAGTCTCCGTTTTTGGCGTCTAGATTCTCCTCAAAGTCGAACGTAAGTATGTTTGTAACCTTGTCTTGAGCAATTTGCCTGTCGCTGTATCCCGAAACCACCTGACCAACGGCATCAACGAGAGGGAATGCTGCCAGATTACCCAGACCGTACGGCTAACGAGCTATTAGCGACTGGCCATATGCAATTTTTAATTGCATGTACTCACAGCTTGGGAAGGAAAGAGCTCGGTGAAGAAGCCGTAACCATCCACAACGTCACCGCCGCCATTTCCCCTGTATACATGTAGCATGAGCACTGCCTCACTGTATCGGCTTGCAGTTGAGCTTGCAAACGGCTCAACTTGATGTTTGACATGGCGTACCTGAGATCCAGGATGAGTTTGGTCTTTCCCAAAGACTTGGCAGTGGCAAGGAAGGTGCGGAGCTTGTTTTGAAACATATAGTTGCCTATAGCCTGGGTCAGTACCGATGTACCAAGCGGAGATAGCTGAGGTGGGTGAGGTGGGTGAGGTAGATGCTGGCAATCTCGATAGCAAACGTACTTGATGGTTGAAACGTAGGCACGGTTGCAACCGCCAGATCTTTCTGGCCTCCAGGGAAATATCCTCCGAACGAGTAGTCCGGAGCTTGTACGGCAGGCTGTGGATAATAAAGTGCTCTTGGTAATGGAGAGGCTGATGCCGATGCCAATGGCGTGTAGAGGTTGTTCGTCGTAACAGAGCTGGCTGCAACACCACTGCCGCTTGCGCTGGCAGTCGCCGAGCCACTAGAAGTTGCAGGAATACTTAAGCTAGCGAAAGGCGTAGAGCTGGGTAGCACACTTGCAGAGGCACTGGAACTTGCTTGCGGGCCAGAGCAGAACTTGCTGAAAAAGGTTTCGCCGTCTACGACACCCGCGAAGTCGAGATTAGCGGTTGCATATGAGAGAACATCCATTGAAGTGCCATTGTCGAACGTCAGACGAGTTTGGGCCCCGGGGAAGTGGTAGAAGTATGTCGTGAAGGTGGAGCCGAACTTCATGGTGGAAAGCGAAGGAATATTGACGAAAACTTGGTTGTATGAAGCGTCTGGGTCATGGTCCCACGGTTCGACTGTAGCGTACTTGTTAAGCCAAGTCTCGACGTTGCTAAAGCAAACATAGTGGTATTAGGCCTGGTGTTTCCAATGCTCAGCGAACCTCTGGCGGGAGCCACTTACGTATCGTTGATCTTGACAATGGCCGAAGGCTTATAATGCGTAGCATCAAGGCCAGCCAGGGCCCGTGCATCGGCGGCGACGTAGACCTGTATGCAATCAGTCGTGCTAACTGTTGATCAACTCAGATGCAGGACTCACGTTTGGAAGACTCGTGCCATCCGTGGAGACGCTGACCAGCTGTGTGCCTCTTTTCCAGCCGAGAACGTCCAGAATATCCGCCGTGTACATGAAGTCTAAGCAAAGGAATGGCTAGGTTAGCCTATGATTCAAACAAGAACCAAGTGGTGTCTCGGCGAAGGGTGTTCTGTTCCTCACACTTACGAAAATCGTGGCTATCAAGAAATCGTCATCAGTATTCTGAGCGCATGAATGGCAGCCTCGGGATGTGTAGACTTACGCAGAAATGACGAGATCATGTAAATCCAACTGCAGAGAGTATTCACCATCGTAGCCGCCGGCCTGAAGCTTCTCTGAGATGGCGTCCAAGCTACCCATAACATCCACGCCTGTATAGAGCCAGCCAGGTGGGGGATTGCTCCTAGAGAAGCAAGTGTCAGTACGCTGATTGTATCTGTCCGAAGCGGCTCCAGAGAAATTGCTTACAGGTATGAAAGGTCTGACTGGAACTTGAGACTGGTCTTCAGGCCTTCGAGTTGCGCTGTGGCACCATTCACATCCAAGGGTACAGATTGGAGACAGGCCTGATCTCATGAGTGATCAGCAATTTGGAGAACTAGAGTTATCGGGGTCTCACATACGTATGCTACATCAGCATTGATGATTAGATTCCCTTCGAAATCTGTCCTGCCATTGCTGGCGAGGGTAGCGCTCACTTGCGCGCAAGGTTCAATCGCGGCGGAAGGGGCAGACAGAACGAGAGCTGGCGCGACAATTGCGACGAGTAGTGCTGCAGATCGCATGGTTGTGAGTAGGAAATCTGATATAACGAGAACGATTACAAGAGATGCCAGAACACGACTTACATTTGTAGGATCACTGCTTCTCTTAAGAAATGATAGAGGATATCTCCGAAGTCGAGCCGAATGTCATGCTTGCCGTAGCAGGCCTTACCAAGGGGCTGAGCCAGGATTATGTTCTTGCTCACAGCGATATCTAACCGTACGTGGAGCTGCTGCCGGTTTGACAGACGCCACAAGTACTACACCGTACCGGCATGCGGTTTATTGCAGGGGATAGGCGCTCAAAGCAATAGAACGCCTTAGGCCGGGAGGCTTAGAGCGCTGAGTCAAATCTTCGCAACAACGCAAGGCGTCCAGGTTCAGCCCTAGGGCAGCGTGGTTGTCGTTGTGATTGTTGTGGGGGTCGAAACGGGATGCCGCTCGTGGAGACGGCATTGTTTGATGAGATGGCGCCTATACACGGTCTCCTAACTCGAATTGAAGATGGTACTGGCGTTGCGCTCTTTAAGATGCCACTTCCTCCCACTTGTGCTTGTCGATGATCACGCCGCATCGTCCTCAGCTGAGCAAGGCGTCCGGCTGCCGTCTAGTCGAACTCAGGGTCTCAGGTCCAAGCCCGAAGCACGTTCAGCTATGACAGCGGCCGGAAATGGCAATGCCATCGATGCTAGGTGGTGTATTGTAGGAAGGACAGGGAATACGGTGTAAATCCATCTCAATTCCGGCTCCTTCCGTATGGGGTTAGACCCTGTGGAAAGTGTATGACGATGTCAACTTCACTTCGACTCCTTCTACCTTCTTTCATATGCGTAGCACACTAGCGACACAATCACATGTTCAAACGCGCAATGTCTTCCAAACCGAAGCTCAACCCACGCAACTTCCCGCGTCCACCACTTCTGGAGAAAAGCCCTCGCCAACTACAGATAAAATGGAACGACCAGATCATTGCCGACACAACTGAAGGCTACTGGGTAAGAACTGATGGGTAAAAGGGTACTCGTGGACAGAAGTCTGCGTGTCTCTCTGATTAAGACATTGCTGACCCTTTTACCCTTCTGTTCTGTAGGTCCTCGAGACGCATCACCCGCCAACTTACTACTTGCCGCCGTCTTCACTGAAAGCGCCACTTCAAAAGAACAGCCGCTCCACTATGTGCGAGTGGAAGGGCGCCGCGACTTACTACGATATCACGAATCCATCCAAGCCAAGTGAAGTCGTTAAGAACCGCATCTGGTCTTACGATCAGCCAACTCCCGGCTTCACTGCCATTCGAGGCTATCTGTGTTTCTATGCAGGACCTTGGGATTGCTTTGTAGATGGAGAGCGCGTGGAGCCTCAGCCTGGCGACTTTTACGGCGGCTGGATGACAAGTGAGATCGAGCGGAGCAGCGTAAAGGGTGGCCCCGGTACTTGGGGCTGGTAAAAGACGGTTCACCTGTCCTTCACCTGCTGCAGACCGAGCGCTTTCACTCGACCGCAAGTGAAACTGTGGCTCGTTGACGTCGTTCCGGACCACGTGGTCCGAAGGCGGTACTGCGCATATAAGTACTCTGTATTCCTCCTGTTCATCGATCACTTCTCTTACTTTTTCTTTTTCAACCTCACCATGACGGAGCTTTCCGAGAAGAGAAAGCTGGAAGACGACAATGGGGTGGCGGCCGAAGCTGGTCAGCTGATTGCAGTTGAACAGCCCACTAGCAAGCGTGCACGGTAAGCTACTCGATGTACCTTGCCATTGACCATACTAACTCGTGTCAGCATCTCTGAGGAGCCGACCACTTCAATCTTCGGCCAGATCACATCAATCTTTGGCCCGAATGCACCTGAGACCGACACCACCTCATCAATCATCTGCGAAGACCTGCTCATGAAGCTACCTGGCGAGATTCGCAACAAGATCTACAGCCTTGTCTTACTACCGATCAGGTCCCCTTTCAACAAGAATTTTTATTACAGCAGACACAATTCTAAGCCATTCTCTCCATTGATGTCCGAATGGCGCAGTCTTCGCTTGCTGTCGGACCCTGTCATCTCCGTTGAGAAAAAGATGCCCAAAGGCCGTCGCGATGTTACGACAACAACTTGGAATGAGCCTGGCTTGCTTCAAGTCTCCAAGCAACTCCGCCACGAAACCATGCCAATCTACTACTTCGGCCACGTCTACAGCTTCCGCGTTCGCTCCGACGAGTTCGACAAGGTCTACTCGTGGCTAAGCAATCTTTCGAAGCAGCTCAACGGCAAATGGCTCGAATTCGAGGTCGAAGTTGTCAACCCGAATTGGAGTCACATGGATCAATGGCTGCCGCTGGCAAAGCTCACCCACGAATCTTCATTTGTGAAGAATGCAGATAGATCGACCACGGAAGACACCGTTTGGGACTCGGTCTCCACGAAACGCGAGGGCTTCGTCCCTTACGCATTTCGGGACGTCGTGAAGCTTGGTGCGACGGCGAAAGTCGAAGGCAAGACTTCGAAGGAGCTGAGAGTCGACTTCCGCAGGTGGGTCGACACGGAAGGAAAGCGATCGTGCGGGTCGAGCGCCTGGAAGAAGATACAGGAGGCTCGTTGGCAAAAAGACTAAAGTGCGGCTCAGGGACCACACGTTGCCTGTGAACTGGCAATGCTCATTGACAGATCATGGTAACACAAGGAGCAATGGCGATATGGCTAGATTAAAGAGGGAGGAAGGGTCTCCACTCGAAGCATGAGCGATCGCAAGGGCGATGTTTTATCACATGCGCGAAATTCGATGCACATAGCGACGGAAATTTCACGGCCGTACATGGGAGGATGCCAATGACTGATGATTCTGGATTTATGCAAAATCAGGTAAGCGCAAGAATCTGCTTGCACAAAGGCTGATACGAAGAGAACGCACATAACGAATGACCTCGATGGTTACTTTCATATCTTCACTATCACGAATCTCTCCCAATTATTGGCATGAGACCCTTTACACCAGTCTCGTGACCAACAACACTCACCGGCTTGCCACCACCTCTCCTTGCTCCTCCTTTCTTCCACCATCCATCATGGCTCTCACAACAACCACAAAGCCGATTGGCGAGAACGAGATGTCCATGACGGCAAAGCAACGAAAGTGCAAGAAGCGAGGAGGCAAATGCAACCGCGGACGGTAGGCCACAGCTTCGTGGTGGAAAGCTTCCTCAATGCATGTGCGGACTTGCCGTAGCACCTCCAAGAAGCCACCGCATGCGGTCACCTCCGACGATTTACTGATGAAGCTGCCCGCCGAGCTCAGAAACGCCATCTACTTTCTCGCACTCTATTCGGGAGACGACTGCAAGATACTACCTGCTATCACGGGCTTTTCGAGTGTGTCAACTTTTGTGTCTCATCCTTCACTGGAACCCCATTGCCCGACCCGCTGCCCCAGAATAAGCCGGAATCCGGCTTACTGAGCGTCTCCAAATTCATTCGGCGCATAACAATGCCAATTTACTACCTTGGTCGCGAATTCGAGTTTCGTGTCAAGACAGATGAGGTCAGCAAGCTCTACTTGTGGGTGAAGTCCGTCTCTGAGCAGCTCGAAGGCCAGTGGCCCAAGTTCACGCTATCTCTCACGGTTAGTTCGTGGAAAGACATGGTTGCAGCTCGATCCCTGGCGGCCCTAGCTCACAGTACCAACTTCAAACTCGCGGTGGACATGTGTCGTCCGGACATACTTAATACTTCCCACCCTGACCAGGTACATAGCGCAGCGCACTGGACTTCTGTCCCAGACAAAGTGCGGACAGCACTACAAGACGTTGCAATGCTCGGCGCTCGAACAAGATCGACTAGTGCCTCCTCTGGGCAGATCGAGGCTGGCTTCTGTTATTGGGTGTTGGCAAATGTCAGGGAGGTCTGCAACGGTAATATGTCAAACAGTCGAGAACTTGTTGAGTCGGCACTAAAGACGGCTAAGCTTCAGGACGGCGAACAAGTTGTGTGGCGGGAGGAAATGGTAGTGGTGTTGCGAGCACTAGTGGAAAGCGACTCTGAACTGCAGCTGGTAACGCAGGCTGGAGAAGAAGATTGATGGAGGATAGACGTGGCGGTGGGCACAAAAATGCGGAAGTGGGCGTAGGACTACGGCTGATTGTGAGATACCCTTTGTCTTCTCATAGTCTGACTACACTCCCTACTACACTCTCCTCTGCCAAAGACTCCATGTGCCTGACATGTGAATCTTGGCATTCCGCTCGGCGGCCCACCGTATCTCAGGACTTGACGACGATCCTCCTATCCTCGTCGTAGACCGCTGCTCGCCACCATTCTCACCAAGAGGGCTGGCATGCGCGCTAAGCAAATGAAACACAAGATGCCATTCTTCGCGCGGCATCGGGAGAGGTGCGTCTGATGGCGGGTCCGCAAAGCTGGTTGGATGCATGCTCACGTGCAGTAGTAACAGCAAGATGTCCAGGGGGCTATCTTCCAATAGGAACCTCCTCATGAGACTACCCGCCGAGCTTCGCAATACCACCTACCACCTTGTCCTCACTCGAGACAGCACCATCGTCGTATGCACCCCGGGCCGCCTCAAATCCATAGGTTTCGAGTTCCATAAAGCCTGGCCAATGCGAAAATGTCGCCGCTACACAGAGCTACCTGGCCACAGCCTGCTCAGAGTATCCCGGCAGATTCGCCAGGAAACGCTGCCGGTGCACTATCTAAACAACGTCTTCGAGTTTCGCATCACGCCTGCCGACGTCGACAAGCTATGTGAGTGGTATAATTCAGTCTCCAAGCACACCAGTGGCGCTTCGCTCGACTTCGGGATATCAATCAAGCCCACCGACTAGACCAGCATGGTTGCAGCTCGATCTTTGGTGGCGTTAGCTCGCGATACAACTTTTCGTTTCAGCGTATCCATGGCACACAATACATCCAACGGATACCACGGGCTCAGACTCCAAACTATCGCTGAGAAGGTCGGGGAGGCCCTTGAGGAGGTCGTGGAACTCGGGATCGCGGCCAGGGAGAGAGGTGCAACGCCACAGCAACTCGAGGCCGTGTTCTGTGACTGGGTATACGGGAAGGCGCGGGCGGTACATTCGTGCTGGAACCCGGAGAATAGCATCGTAATGCTGTCGTCCGCACTGCAATGCAGACCTATTGTGATCTGCGAGCCGAAAGTGGGCCGCGCGAGGTTGTGGTTGCGCTCTGTCCGGACGAGGAGGTACGGTCTGAGGAGAACATGGGGGCAGTCCGGCACATGTACTTCGTTGCCACCAATTGAGACCAGTGCATCGACCTCGAAAGCAGTCTAAACGTTGCACGGCATAGCCAACGTACCTGCAACAGTACGGCTCACACCAAATGCTCCTTCCTCAACTCATCACCATCCAACACCTCAAACCCAAAATTCCAAATGTTCTCCGCATTACTCCTCCCCCACCGCGTAATACTCGTCGGCTTCGTACTCTTCCCCCCCACATGCTGGAACACACTCGGCGTCAGCGCCCACCTGCGCAACCGCTCTAGCTCCGCGAACACCTCCGTCAGCGAATCCACCTGCGTCCGATCCCGGCCCGTTATGGGATCAAGATAGCCGTTGGCGTTTTCGTCGTACCAGGATAAGAGGTCCGGGATCCGATGTTGGGGAAAGACGAAAGCCTGGGAGCAGCAGCCGTAAGCGTCCATGCGATTTACTCCTGGGGTTGGGCCGACGACGGTGAGGCGGCCGGCGAGGAAGAAGGTTGTTATTAGCATCGGAGTGATGAGAAAAGTGATCACCGCGATTGTCCGCGGGGTGATGACTGGGCGGAGGAGGGGCAGGTAGTTGAACGCTGTAGCCTGAATAGCGAAGACGGACAGGACGATGAGGACGGAGCGGGTAGTGTACCCAAGCCATTGCTCGCTATTCCAACCAAGCAGGCGTTCGTTGTAGAAGAGGCGTAGATACACCATCTTCTCTACCTCCCCCCTCACCTCAAGCTCGCGCAAAGCGTCGAGGGTGCGGAGGTACCAGCCATCCGCCGCCACGGTATCGTCCTCCAGGATCAACGTCCAGGTTGTGTTCCTCTCGTAGCACGTCCGGAGTAAATGCGTGTAATCAAAGAGCGCTTTCTTCTTATTATCCCAATCCCCAACCATAACCTCCTTCAACCTCCCCACTTCCCCCTCCTCAGCATCCGTATAAGTCAATACCTCATCCGCCAACTGCTCCAGCCACGGCTCATGAATTGCCTGGTGCTCCTCCGGATCCAAATTGACAATAAACGGCACCACCCACAAATCCTCCCTCTCCCTCACACTTAACCCCTCCAACACACTCCCCAATGCCCTCCTAAAATATCTCGCTCCATCCCGCTGCACCGTCGGGACCCCTACACAGAATGACGGGTTCAGCCCCGCCTTCGCACCGCCGTGGTTGCCAGCACCAGTGGAAGCGGTAGCAGTGATAAATCGCTCTGCCTCGGTCTCTCTTCGCAAAGAGTACTCCCGCCCGAAAGCGCGCTCCGGATCGAAGAAACAAGAGCCCGGGTCTCGCCAGGACCAGTGACGGATATCGCAGAGGAGGAGGACGTAGAAGGCGAGGAAGGCTAGCAGGGCGATACCGTGGGGGGTTGGGCGGGGGAGGGATAGGCGCATCGGGATGCTGGGTGGGTGGTGGTGGTCATGAGGGTATCATTGCTAACGACGTAACATATCGAGATATTTACTGTTATGTACAAGCAATCGCCCAGCACCTGCCTTCGGATAGAACTCAGGTTGCAGTTACGTGGTTGGTTTAAACCTTGAGCCTCGTACGCGCCAAGAGATGAGGTTGATCAGGGCTCACACCTCTTCCCGCCACATATATCTCGATGCTCGTCACGATTCATCAATATTGTCAACATCGTTGTCATAGAAGAATCGGCGTAGATGCAAAACTGCAATTGTACATATATGCCAGGGTATCTCCAATGCTATAATACAACCTCTCCTACTGCTCCACCGATTCTCTCTCGTTACCTAGCCGCCGTTGCGCCTGCACCCCTTTCGCCAACTCCCCGACCATGGCGATCGCGCCCTCGGTGTCGTCCTTATTATACAGAAACAGCCCTTGCAACGCAGCAGTGCTCACGCTATCCACCAAGCCGACTTCTCGTGCCCTCGCAATGAACCTTCGCTTCCCATCACCGTCAAGATCCTGCTGGCCGTAGAAGCGGTCCCAGAGCTTCTCCATCTGCCATTCTGTGGCGTTGCCCAGATGCACCGTCATATCCACACGACCCGGTCGGATCAACGCATCGTCTAGACGGTCAATGTGGTTTGTGGTCATGAAGATGATGCGCTCTTCCGCACTTGCGACTCCGTCTAGAGCGTTCAGTAGGCCGGAGTAGGTGACGTTTGCACCGCTGTAGCCGTCGCCGTCGCTTTGTCTGCGGTTGCTGAATGCTGCATCTGCGTCTTCGAGGAGGACTATTGTACGTGCTGGGATATTCAGCAGCAGATGATTAAGTAAATCGTCGGTTAGACCGCGCTGGCTGAGGCTGAGCATGGCGATGTTGAAGTCCAGTGTACCCGCCAATGCTTGCACAAATGACGTCTTGCCCGTTCCAGGCGGGCCGTGTAGCAGGTATCCTCGTCGATACGGTATTCCACGGTCAAGGTACCACGTTCTCGCATCCAAGAACTCACGCACATCTCCCAATATCTTATTCGACAGCCCTTCTTCAAGCACCACAGAATCGAACGGTCTCCTCCGCTTCGGCTGGCCAGACTGCTCCCATGACATGTTGCGACTAGTATAGATGACAGTCTTTCCCTCCGTGCTCTGCACCGCCATCTCATGCGCCTCGCGGAAAATGTCCTCGAAGATGTGCCGGTACGAATACAACGTCGTCAAGGATATCGTTTCGAACGGCTGGCCGTTGACGTCGAAGCTTTTGCCGATTCGTTCGCGGTTGACCAGGATGAAGGCATTCCTATATCTCAAGACATGCTTTCCATGACCCGGCACGAGCGCGAATGCAGTCTGCTCGGATCCACTGGCTGTCTTCGACACAGCCGTCTTCATCTGAAGATGGTGTAGTCCAGGTGTGAGACGGTGGACCATATACTCCATCATCCCCACACCTTTGCCAGCATTGACAGGCGCCAGCTGCTGCTGGTAATGCGCCGTCATCCAGTTCAAGACCCAGGGATAGGATTCATCGTGTCGCGTGATCTCCAGATCGACCAGCAATCGACGTCGTAGGAGCTCTCCGCCCCTTCTCAGCCCGAGAGTGCCATATCGCGCGGCTGTACCCAATGCTGCGAGTCCGAAACCTGCAGTGAAAAATGGGTTCTTCAGAAGTTGGGCGAATGTGCTGTCATCGCCGTCGCTCTGGCTGGCTTCGGTGAGCTTGTTGATGACATCTTGCTTTCCGCCTTGGCCTTCTGTTATCGCTTTGAGCGCCGTCTCCGAGGAGGCATTCTGGTCCATCAACGCGCAGCAAGTGATGGAGCGTTGTCCGAAGTCGAAGACGAATCGTTAAGGTATCTTAGCGTCATGCGGAAGGCGGGAGTGACCGCGTTCACCGCTGCAGGGTCCACCTGCCCAACCTCGCGATAAGACCTTCTGCGACAGCCTTCTGTTGTTTCCTCTGCACGAGACAGTTCCATCTTCAGGACTGAGTCTCCTCGTCAATCAACATGGCGACGTCTCAGAAGGTGACGGTCGAGCGGTCCTATTTCCAAGCTTTGCTTAGGCGGTAAGTTCTTGTTACTCGCTCAATGCCGTTTGCCGCTGTCTACATGCACGCGAGAGGCGTGTACGTCACACCTTCGTGAGGTACAGCGATCTTCGCCAGTTGGACTGCCGCATAGGACAAATAAAGAACGTCACTTCACGTTTACAGAAAAGCTAACATGTGCACCTGCAGTGCCGACTTTCACACTTCGTCGACGGAGATTGATTCCAGCATTTCTATCTCGAGGGTCGAATACGATGGCTTGGTGAGTTGCCTTTTGCTCGGTCGAAAAGTTTTCAAACTAACTATCATCCACAGCTCCAATGCTCGCGAGAGTACCACGCACTCAAGGAAGCTCTGTTCCAAGGTGGCATCACCGAAGTCACGCTCAATCTCCCAATATCCACCTCGGACAACCCGCGCAAGGACTCAGGCGTGGACACGGGCAACAATGAGTTCGGCTTCCCTCAGTACGATTACCCTCGAGCACCCAACGCTGTGCCTTCCTCTTCCCGCGCTCAATCCTGGAGAACTGGTGCTCCCGCCTACAGCTCCGCTCCTGGCTCTGGACTATTCTCCAACACCGTGTTCCGCGCCCCTCAAAGCCACCTCCGCCAGCCAGCCACCTCCCAGCGCCATGTCAGCTATGATATGCCTTCCATGGCCGATGACAACTGTTTCGAGGACGACGACATGGAGTCACAGCTCATGAATACTGACATGGGTGCTACCAACAGTCCCGAGCGTCGCACGCTGTACTTCACCGGCTTGTCCGATCGCACGACCTACCGCGACCTGTTGTCCGTCATCAAGGGTGGAAAGTTGGTGAGCGTCAGGATGGGCGAGAGGACTGCCACTGTGTCGTTCGTGGAAGGTGCTGCGGAGTTTCTTGCGTGGGCGAAGCGTAATGATATCTATTTGCAGACGAAGAGGGTAACACTCCATCCTTCCTGTCATGACTTGTCGATTGCGTTTCTGACTTGACAAACCTAGATCGAAGTCAAATGGGCCGACCGTCAATTCCACCTCAAGCCCTTCACCAGCGACAAAGTCTTTAACGGCGCCACCCGCAACATCGTCGTCCGCAACGCCGCCTCCAAACACTTCACCGAGGCCCAAATCCGCGACGACATGGAGCACATTCACAACTTGATCATAGTGTCCGTCGACTTCCGCGGCGCCGACGCTTACATCTCGACCAACTCGATCCACAACGCGCTCTTCGCCCGCACGTGCATGATGAGTCGGACCACTTACAAAGGGTGTAAGGTGGAGTTCTATCCGGACGAGTGCGATGTGCCGTTGCCGGCAAGGATGGTGAGGAAGTACGTGATGCCGGAGCCGGTGGTGGAGAAGAAGAAGGGAATGGCGAATCGGTTTGGGATGTTGAGTACGGAGGGGGGTGGGAGTAGTGATCAGGAGAACCGCACGCCGAGCCCGGATGATGAGGAGAGTGAGGGGAGTGAGAGTGGGGAGGGCGCGGGCGTGAGTCTGGACTTTCTCGACTAAACATCGCCATGATCCGGCTTTGCTTCGCTGCTACTCGGACACACGACGGGAGGAGATGATGGTATTGCTTCGGGCGTGCACTGTTGAGCTGTCTTTACTACGCTTTTTGAACAGCGTTATGATGGAGCATTTCTAGCATGGTGTTCAGGATAGGCGTGGATGGCTAATTGGGGTTGCTGTGGGCTGTGGGATTGCGAGCATGCTTTAGAAGATACCCCTTAACGCAGCATTGATGATTTTTCGGTATGAGAGATGGCTTGTCTACCTTAGGTTTCAATGCATGTTGACATCTAAACCTACCTTTTCCACCATATCTACATGCGCACGGCATGACATCGACGTGACGTAGCTCTTTCCCCACACATCCCCACAATCGCACATGTAAACGATATTTCACAGCCATTGCATGAAATACCGCCAATACGAACAACTCTTCAAAGCCTCTGCCCTTGTCTCCGTAATCGCCTACGAGTTCAACCGAAGACATCCCATCTTAAAAGCAATCATGCCTCGCGACGGATCCGGAGCAGGAGATAGCAAGACGAGCGATGATCCGGGCCATAATGTTATTCATGGGGCTGGGGAGAAGGGCGTAAGTGCATCCCGCTTCAAAAGTGTTTCGAAGGCCCTTTTGGGAACGCAGTAAGCGATATAGTGGTGCTGATTGGTGGAATAGGACAAAGCGTCCTCAGGCGTAGACCGATCGGACAAGGCGGCGCCGATGCCCGAACATGAGGAGGGCGAGGCGTTGGACGGGATGAATGCGAGCGGTGGGGGAGCCGGTGTTGAGGGCAGTGGTAAGGGGCCGGATGGCAGTGAGGAGGCGAAGAAATAGAGGGGATATGTGGCAGGAAGACACCCCGAGCTTGCATGTCTGAACGATGTTATGCTCGAAGTTGACGAGGTACCACAGATGACACCTTGACATGTGAGGTTCTGAAGACACCAATCCGCTCAGATACTGCGCAACAATCCTTGACGTTTAGCATATCGCGATTCCTTGATCTGTATTTGTGGCACAACAATCTGAAGAGAAGCTGCGATCGCCGGCGTGACTTCAACTGCGGTTCTCGGCGTACGATGGCTCTTGCTGCAGAGAAGGTGTTTAGTCCCCGTCGGTCTTGCCTAAATACAACTCTATCGAAGAAGGAGACGGCACCGACAAGTCCAACCACCACCCCACCTTGTTCTTCATGCTCGACAACAGACCGTCGGCATGCCGAAGCAATTCTCCTTCCTGATCGTTGTCCGAGCCAGTATGTTTCTCTGATAGACGGTCTGCCGTGTCTTCCGTTCTGCTCCTCCTATTCCTATCCCTTTCATATTTCATAGCGCCTATGGCCCGCAACACAACCTTCAAACCTCAGCGCGAACCCTTCCACTACACCGATATCCTCCAACTGAACAAACGGAAAGTACACGGACCCCTCTCCTTCCTCAACCCAACTCGAGCGCAATTCGAGGCCGTGAATCCGGACACCCTTCATACTCCTCCGAGCTCATATCACACGCAGCATATCTGCAGAGACAGCGTGCTACCTGCTGATGTTGCTTTCGAATGGACCGCCCGGAACAACCGTAAAGGACGACATACCCTCGTTTACGACAAAGCTGCAGAGCGAGATGCTGCATTCACCGTACCCGTGGCCACGAACAGCTGGAAGCAGGTTCTACATTGTATATGGCGAATGTTCACTTACTGTCCAGTCTGGTACGTGATGTACGCCCACCTCACCAGACTCCAGCCGAGCAAGCAACACTGATCGCAAACTCCAGGGACATATCCTACCTCGTCGCCGTTCTCTTCACCTTCGGCTCCCTAATCTGGGTCCTCAACGCCCTCTTCTGCTTCCTCCCCTACACGAACCCCTCCTCCAGCTTCCCAGGCGAGATCCTCTACGGCGGCGGCATCACCGCCTTCATCGGCTGCCTCATCTTCGACCTCGGCGCCCTTCTCCTCATGCTCGAAGCCGTCAACGAAAACTGCGTCGGCTGCTTCGGCTAGGCGCTCGAGCAACTCTACTCCGACTACTTCGACCCTGGCAGCGGCCACCACGACACCACCTGCGCGGAGCCGAGTTTCGAGCGTTGCATTCACCATCACCTGAATAAAGAGAATCTCGTCGGGCAGCCGCCGAAACAGACTCGGACGAAGCTCGAGAAGATGTCCCTCTACGCTGATCCGACGCCGGAGGGGGATAAGAGCTGGGTCTGGATGCCGTCGTGGGGAGAGTTGCGGTCGCACTATTTTCATGAACCGGGATTCCTTGCGTGTATATCGATTGCGGTTGGGTGTGCGGTGTATTCGATTTCTGGGATTACCGCTCTACCTGGAATTTATACGGCTCTTGATACTCCGGCTAAGATGAACTGGGCGTACTGGGCTCCTCAGATCATCGGCGG
This sequence comes from Extremus antarcticus, assembly GCA_033117895.1. NCBI lineage: Eukaryota > Fungi > Ascomycota > Dothideomycetes > Mycosphaerellales > Extremaceae > Extremus > Extremus antarcticus. Next base: position 63,777 of record JAWDJX010000042.1, on the reverse strand, counting down.
TGTTGGCTTTGTCGTTGCCGGCGCAATGTTCACGCTTGAGACGCAGAAGCACTGGTGGCTGCCTGCTCCTGGTGTTCTGGGATGGCATGTCGGTATGTGGAACCTGATCGGAGGGGTGGGCTTCACGCTTTGTCCGATCTTTGGGCTGTATGCGACGGAGAACCATTGGGCGGCGTACCAGGCGAGCTGTTCCACGTTTTGGGGGTGAGTAACCCTTTTCGTGTGAATGGTACTTACTGCTGACAATATGCCTCCCCAGGTCATTTGCTTTCCTGATCGGGAGTACCATTCAATGGTATGAGAGTCTGGCAAAGCATCCCGTGGAGAAAATCAAGGGTGGTTGAATAGAAATGACTATATCTCCTATCACCTAGCCGCTTCTATAGTCATCTACATTCCGCTACACCGGCTTCTTCGCCGCAACAGCGAACGGATGCGCCTCAGTGTTAAACACGAAGAAGTTCTTGTTCTCCTCTCCATACTCCACGTCATAGATCGCTTCCACCGGCTTCTGTATCAAATACTGATACTTCAGCACCTCCGCCAACATAAAACTGGCCATGAAGTTCAGCGTGCCATTGCCGCTGGGCGACAGCACATCGTTCACGCTCGAGAACCCACTCCCAACGCGCTCGAGTCGGTCTTGCGCCAGCGTGTAGGCCCATGCGACATCGCGCCAGTACTGATCCGACGTCACTTGATAGGCGTAGTACCAGCTCTCGATAGCTTCAGGTGCCTGGCCGTTGTAGTAGGCCGTGTTGTCAGGGATGAACCAGCCTGCACGATCGTAGAGGGCAGTCTGGTTTGTGAAGTTGGCTGTAGCCAAGATAGAGGTGTTCCACGAGTACTCTATAGGTCCGATACCAGAAGCTGCGTAGCGATAGCCATTGGCGCAGAACTCAGAGAACTCGAGACCATATTGCAGATAGTCGTCTCGACCAAGCACGGTCGCTCCGAGGATGAAGTTGCCACCCACGAAACACGCAAGCTGCTCGGTGTAGTTCTCCACAAGCATCCCATCAAAAGCTCCAACCATCGTCAAATCCGGTCTTGAACTTGGAGAACTGAGTAGATGTGCAATCGAGCTGTCCGCAGCAGCCTGCCACCGAGCGCTGTAGTCCTGGTATCGGTCCGGGTCGTAGACGTACATCTTGATCAGATATTCGTATGCGCTGTCGTTGCCGGATGTCCAGCCGCCGTACTGATCCTGGATCTCTCCAGTCTGAATACTGAAGTTGCCGCCAGTGAGGCCTGGCCAAATCTCGGTGCCGCTGAACCAGTACGATTCGCCTTTCCGCGCGAGGTCACCGTACTCAGGATTGCCTGTTAGGTCGGAGAGATGCTGCCTTCGCCTATTGTCAGCAATCACTCGAAGACATTAAGTCGTCGTTACTCACCACTCCAAGCACAACGTCCCCAACTCTGCCAACCCAGCCCAATACGTCCCATCCAATTCCTGGTTCGATGTAGCGAACGTCTGATTGTCCACATACACTAAATTGACTGGAATCCCAGTCGGCGTATCGAAAGCAAACTTCAGCGCATCCGCCAGACTCTGAGCCTGCGTGAGCAAAGCATCCACATTACTCTGGTTACAGTCCAGATGCGCGAACGGTCCCTTAAGCAAATCATACGCTCCTAGCATGCCGCCAAGATAACGAATGGTTGTCTCGAAGAGACTCGTGGTCGCTGGATTCGGCGGTCCGTCCGGTGGGTTAAGCACTGCGTTATTCTTCGTGAAATCAACCGCAGGCACGAAGTCAAGGATGATATTGACGATATCGACCTGTTCCATGATGATCGCAGTGTCCAGAGCGTCGAACATCAGCAAGCCCCAGCCATTCCGGGAGTCGGACCAACTATTGTTCTTGGGCAATAAGTCATCGTGCGGGTACGCGAAAGTATAGTAGCCAGTCCATGCGAAGCGAAACTGCTCGATTACGGCGTCGGCTCGGACTTGTTGGTCTTGTTCGAAGCTGGTGTAGTCGTAGTCTTGACCACGCTGACGAGGATAGGCGAGTTCACCGTTGCCGTCATGATGCTGCCCATGGTGCCATTTAGGAGGCGGCCACGCAGAGGTGAGTGTGCTGGCCGAGAGGAGGACGAGAGTCGTGGGTATTGACCAGAACATCTTGAAGGGTCTTGAGATAGTATGGAAACGTGACCTATCTTCCGATTTTCCAGAGTCGAACGACCTGCATTGTTATGTATCTCCGATTGCAAAGCGGGGTGGGTTACATCCACACAGAGGTAGTGTAACTCGATCGCATCGCACGGCAAACAATGGGTGTTCCTCCATCGGGAGGATGCAGGAAGATTGTGGTCAATGAGGTGGGGTACATTCATGCAAGTACATCACCATGCAGGAACATCGGATCTTCGGAGAGCCTCATAAATGCCTGCGTAGGAAGCTCGATTGTGAAGTCATCCCATTTGGTAGACTTCTCGACTCACCGCTGCCTATGATCTCCCAGCCCTGCGTCCGTGGTTGCGCAAAGCAGCAAATCGCCAACAGGACACCGGAATGCTTTCCCAAACGCCGTGCTATGCTCACACCAGTTCCCAGAAAGCCAAAACAACACACAACGCCTCGCTTCCAGCACAAATCGTAGTAGCACAGTCGCTTTCCTCTTCGAGCTTCCCATAACACTCAGCTCGTCACCCTCCTAACCCAGAACGTCTCGCCATCATACCCTTCGTCTTCCTCCTCCTTCCTCCTCGCCCTCGTGATCGCAATTCCAACATCCCTTTCCTCCAGCCTCACCTCTGCCAATCGCTTCCGGTACTCCTCAAGCTTCTTCTTGGCATCCCGAACAGTAGCAAACGGTACCTCCAGCGGCGAAGCAGTTTCGATCTTCTCGAGTTCCGCGACACCCTTCTCTACATTCCGCCGCTGCATGGTGAGTGACTCTGCTTGTGCGAGGAGGGATTCGAGATGCGTGCGATCTGCGTCTCCTGCGAAACTTGGCGGAGGTGGAAGTGCTTTGCCTGAGGAAGATGTGCCTGCCATGGTTGATGCAGGGCTGTGAGATCGAGATGAGGGAGCGAGCTTATCCTTTGGTAACGCTAGCGGACGGGAGCTGATGGCGGATGTCGGCGTTGGAATATCCTTCGGTGTGGTAGTGCGTGTGGTAGTGCCCTCCGGCCGTGATGACTTCCGCGGTGGCGGCGTCCATTCTTCCTTCTCCATTCTTTGTACAGGACGTTGGCGCGACAAAATTGACTGCACTGGATGGCCAGCATACTTTGTTGGTACTGATGGTGGAGGACTCCCTTCTGGTGAATCTGGCCGCGCTCGATTGGTCATGTTCGTATTCACGGTGCTCCAGCTAAAGTGACTCTTCTTAGCTTCCTTTCCTGATGGTTGGCGTGAGGGCCATTTTGACTGCCTTGATGCCATGGTATCGATCGAAGGACGACCTTGTGCGACTGAGTGAGCATACGTGTCTCTCGATGTTCTCCCTGGAGCAACTGAAGGAGCATAAGTCGTCCAGCTGAAGTGAGAATTGGGATGTCTCTGATCTGCGACATCCTTGCCGTCGATGAAACCGTCATGCACGTCGCCTGTTTCAGAAGATTTTCGCTCTTCTGGCGAGCTTGACGGGCGTGGCGGTATGTTCTCAATAGTGGATACCGCTTTCGACACAGGCTTGCGCTTAATCTGGCTGCTGCTTGCGGGTGTTTGCGGTAGCTGTGGGAAGCGTTGTACATTTGGTGATAGTGGTTCTGGCATCATTTCCGGAACAAATTCGAACTCGTCGTCAGCCTCGGGGTTGTATATCGCAGAGACCGGCGACATGGCCGAGACAGGTGAGACTGGTGACACAGGTGAGATGTCTTCCGGACTGTATCGCGAGGACATCAAGGGCGGCGCAGAATTGATCTCATCATCGCGAAGTACTGATACAGGCGAGAGGCTCCTTCGTGACCTCGGCGGTCGATCGGGCGACCTCTGCCGACTTGCTTTGAAAGCCGTCTCATAAGTAGATGGTTTCACGCGGGGAGCCTTGCCACTGTCGCTGAGTTCGCCAGTATAATCATCCCATTTCGCGGTGCCTGGAGTCGCAAGTGTCGGTGGTTTCTGCAGCATGGACCTTACTGTTTTGAAGATGGGCAACCTGGACTGTCGAACTTGCGGACCGTAGTCGTTGACCTGCTGGCGTGGATGGGCATGATATGATGGATGATAACTGAACTTGCTGAGAGGAGCCTGCATGATTGAACCATGCTTGCCGGGTGCCGCGTCTGGAGAGTCGCTTTGATATGCTGATGAGACCGGAGGCGCTGGCAACACGCGCTCAGATGCTGGTGCTGGTGGCAGGTCTTTTTGGATCGTGTATGCCGCCATTGGAAGACGCGTCCAGCACTGAGATCAGGAGGTAGCGGTATTCGAAGCAACGAGATGTCGTTGCGCCAGATTTTAAGATCAAGTTGCTCACTTGTTGCTGCGTCCGGTCGCACACTCGCCAGGCATATCGTTGCAGCCTGCCTTGCGTATATCCTGAGGCTTAGGCTCGAGGATTTCTGATATCAGCTGATATTGATGTGTTTTGCGCCCAGAATGTTTTGTTGGTGAACGCGTGAAAGTCTGGACGCGGCCGTGAAGTTCACATCGTCCTCCTTAAGGCAAGCCACCCAAGATAAACTTCTTGCTACAGTCAGATTAAGCTGTCAAGAGATTGTTCTGTTTCAGCTTCATAACGTTTGCCCTTGATCCCCGTGATTGGCAACGGTTTATCGGCAGCTATTCTTAGCGCCCGAGCGATCGGAACTGACACACCTTGCGCCGAGCTTCTGACAATAATGACAGCAGGCAGATGTTTGTGGCAATTCGATCTTGTTCAGATATGAGCATGAGATCGTAGTGCCTTCAGTATCGCCAAGTTGCAAACATGGACGAAAAGATGAACGTTTCCGATGCTCCTCCAGCGGCACAGGTGTAAGCCCCAGCAAAGTCCATTATCGATGCTATATCGTCTAATACGGAACACAGTGCGACAATAGCAACACCCATCAACCTCATCCTGCTCTCGCTCTTCGTCGTTCTCGTATATATGCGCCTTCGGCCGTCACCAGCCGCAGTACTTCCGACTCCACCAGCACCTCTCGTCTTCAAGACATTCACTCCTCCGACACTTGAGCCATATAACGGCCTCAATGGTCAGCCGGTATACCTCGCTGTTCGTGGCAAGGTATTCGACGTGACACCCGGACGCAACTTCTATGGTCCGGGCGGTCCCTACGCGAACTTCGCCGGTCGCGATGCGAGCAGAGGTTTGGCGTGCCAGAGCTTCGATGCAGACATGTTGACGGAGGACCTGAAGGGGCCTCTTGATCGTCTTGAGGACTTGGGGAGCGAGGAGATGGATAACTTGCGGGGGTGGGAGGAGCGGTTCAACGAGAAATATTTGGTTGTAGGGAAGTTGGTACCCGTCGGGCACGCGGAGGCAGACGAAGACGAGAAGGTCTCATAGGTGTATGTTGGAAGGCAGCGATGCAAGAGCGCAACAAGAGAATGATTTACGGCGACGCGATACGATACTCACTAATCATACCTGCATGGTATTGACACTGCTCGTTCCCCAGAATCTTGACAAGATACCTGCTGTTGAGGAGCCTTACGTTTCGCTGAACATTGTCAAGCGGCAAGAAAGGTCGGGCGCGTAATTCATGCAGAGGCATGGGATCACAAGATGGCGGCGCAAGCAGCTGCGACACACCTTGGCTCCCCTTGCCCGAGATCAGGATCCCAAGATGTTTCGCTAAAGAGCTCAATAGTGCACAATCCGCCGCTGGCGGGTGACCATGTCGACCACGGAGCATCGGTGCTCTCAACGATTGCACTACCAAGACGAGTATATCCGAGAGCTACAGAGCATGCGACCCTTCGTAGCAGAGTAGGAGCGGGAGGCTTGCACTTGCTAACAGCCCGGACCCACTTTTCATGGCAACAAAGTTCGGCTCTACTCTGACTCCATTCCAACTTCTCACTGGATGAGATTCATTTGACAGCAGCTTTGGAATCAACAATAGCTGGCGATATCTTTCACTGCGGTGCAGCATCTGACACTAGGCAGCATCAGTTTTCTATCACTACTTACCTCCTTTCCCCCTTTCCTGGAATCTCCTACATCCTACTCATCCTACTCACATTCTGCAGCCTGCTGGATCATTCAACAGCTCAGTCACATACTCGAGAGGACTGACCACGCCTCAACATGGCCCCTTACATGCGCTCGAAACGACACAAGCAGGCTCAGAAGCACGTGGTCGCCAAGGATCTGTTCTCTAGCCTTGCGGACGAGATCATCCTTCAGATCTTTGAGCAGCTGCCGAACGACATCATCTTCGAGCTAAGGAAGGTCAACAAACACTCCGTGCGATGCTCAAACACCATCATGGCCAAGCGACACACGGTGCTATACATCCACCCATCGACAAATTCTCTGAATCAAGCTTTGGCGATATGTCACCATCCGGTGCTTGGACAGCATATTCAAGAATTAGTGATACTCTGGAAGTCGATGTGGCGCGATATTGAAAAAGCATATCCTGGATATCGAGAGAATGGCACGACCGAAGCGTCTCCTCTACCCCGTTCGGCTCTCCATGATCCTGTGGAAGGCTCCAGTACATCAACACGCCAACTCAAAACTCGAGACGATGTCGTACGCGCTGAGAAGAAGGCCGCTGAAGACAAGCGTGTAGCTGCCAAGCACGCTGAGTGGGAGAGCAGGTTCCGAGCTTGGCCGTCTAATTCGACGGCGAATAGTTACCTCGTGGACGCCTTGGCTAAGCTGCCTAAATTGCACAAGCTCACCTTTGCTGAGCGAGTCAAGGACGGAGACAGAGCCCTGTGCTTCAACAAGACTGCTCAGATGATAATCGATTCTCATGCTCACAAACACGCAATGGCTACACCAATAGCACTTCCTCGATACTCGGATGCAGACATTCTCTTCGAGATCCTTGAGAGCCCTCAACTTTATATCTCCGCAATCAACCTTGGCAACCCCCTTCCGTTCACGGAGAGCATACATTATTGGCCGAATGCTTCCGGTCTCACGAGCATCTCTCTAACACTAGAATGTGGCTGGCCATTGACAGAGCGCTCGAGAGTGTATCGAGAGCTGCTCTTCGCGTCGAGAGCAACGCTAGAGAAGCTGCAGGTCATAGTAGTACGCAATCCTTGTCGGCACCAGAAGAAAGAATGGTCCTCTCATGCAGAGCCGAGCTTCAGCTTTTTAACCCAGGATCTCGAGTTTCCAAGGCTGCAGAAATTTGAGATTGAGGCGTCGCTCAGTGGCGCGGAGCAGCTTTCGGCTGTCGAGAACAAGCCTGGTCGTCCGGTCGTACTGACCATCGACGCCGAGGCATTCCTAAGACCCTCTATCGAGAGTGGTACGTTGGAACACATCTCGTTCAAGAATGTTCTTCTCGAGCAACCGATCGAGTCGTTGAGCATACATCCTGACAATCTTAAAATCGAGACCCTCGCGACAAGAACGAAGCAGCTACTTGAGTACCTCGGCGACCGAGCCCACGCGTTGCAACACATTGACTGGACAATCGTGAGATTCCTTCACAACGATATCTGTACTATGCCGGGCACCGGCGTATGGAGAAGTCAAAGGTGCGACCGGATCGGTTGCCACGCCTACACCCCCGTGGGTAACGGGCATACCAGCACGGAAGATATGGAGGATCTGGCTAGCGAGTTGGGTGTTGTGCTGGACAATGGCAGCTGGGACATCGGGGAATGGGTGATGAGGACTTTGCGGATGAGGCAGGAACCTGAGGTTTGATGCATTCCCGAGTAATGAGAGAAGAAGCAAATGGCCACGAAGCAGTCCACATCAGCACCGTGGCTTTGAAAAACGGCCGAGATGTAAACAAGTGTGCTTGTGATGTTGGTAGAGAGACAAGACCTGGGTAGCGGGAAAGCGGCTTCCACAGCGTCTTATGCTGAACGAGTACGATCTCAAGGAACGATACGATCTGAGTTTGGTCACGCAGTAGTCTGTGCATCCTTCTCGTCAGTTGCAGAATGGGAGAAGCGTACTCGGTCAGCGGGGTCCATCTTAAGGCACGATGCAAGAACGAGATGGTTGGCAAGTTGTCCGCATGATCGTCCTCAAGCTTGCAGCTGCGAGATATGGCGCTTGTGGTCGCATAATAATTCCCAAATACCTTAGCGGCCAAGATCCAATACCTCGAGCTAACAGTGACCTACATGGCTTGACCACATTTTAAGCATTTCTCTGGTAGCGGCGAACGTTACCATCCCTTTGTGCGTAAAGCAGGTTTATCACCGCCAAGCCAGCAGATCGAAGAGCTCGGTCGCTATGGCCGCTCCCGCGATTCGCTCTGGCCGTGGGAGAAATCGTAAGTTACGCATCATCACAACGACGACGCGACTTCCATTCATTGAATACTTCTCAACTTCATCGGGGCTGCCTTCACTTCGCTCCTTTGTTACATTACAGGGATAAATAGATTTAGATTCACGACTTGTTGGAGCCGCATTCAAAACATCACCTCGAAAAGTCGGCCCCTAAACTTCATGTCGAAAACATCCAAAAGTCCCAAAATCATGAAGGACTCCACCAAGATCTCCCTGGTCTCCCTCATCGTGCTCTTGTACGCCGGTCTTCACGGTATCTACAAGATCATCGACAGTGGCTTCTTCGACCGCCACTACATCTTCACGCCCGAGAAGCTGCACGCGCTGGCCTTGGATTCCATCGACAAACATGGTAACGACACGCGTGCGCTCGTGGCAAACATCATCACCACGCTCCAGGCTGACCCAAAAATCGCCCCGTATCTGAGCGTCAAGGAGGAGTGGATGTTCAACAACGCTGGTGGCGCGATGGGCGCTATGTACATGGTTCACGCCAGTACGTCATTTATCCCCCAAACATGTATCTCATTCCTTACTGACGAACTCCAGGCATCACGGAGTACCTCCTGATCTTCGGCACCGCAATCGGCACGGAAGGCCACACCGGCCGCCACACGGCAGACGACTACTTCCACATCATCCAAGGCACGCAAACCGCCTTTGTCCCCGGCAGCTACGAGCCCGAAGTCTACCCCGTAGGCTCCGTGCACCATCTGCGCCGCGGCGAGGTGAAGCAGTACAAGATGGACGCGTCCTGCTTCGCGCTCGAGTACGCGCGCGGCTTTATCCCCGGCATGATCCTGTTCGGGTACGCGGATGCGCTGACCAGCACGATGGATGTGCCGACCATGTGGACGACGACGCGGGTCACGGGGAACCAGATGATCGGGAACTTGATGCAGGGGAAGTTATAGAGTCGGGGTGAGGGTGAGGGAATAGATTGGTGGTTATTAATGTCTGTCTTCTTTCGAGCTGTTCGGCGGTATGGCCGTTGGGTATCTTAGTCTGCGCCGTACAAAATGCTGCAGCTTCATAGCGCCATCCGAATGCAGTGAGCAATCATCGCGCCTCTCAAATCATGTAGGAACGCCAATATATGCGATCGTAAATGCACACGCAGACCGGCTGCGTGCTATTACCTCCTCCACCTCCTCACCGGCAGGCCACCTCAGTTCTTATTACGCCTGCCACGCCCAACCTCCCTCTTGCTTAACGCCTCCTCAGGAAACACCCATCCTCGAGCCAACTTCACGGCCCTCTTCTCGGGCTGCGTTATTATCGTCGGCATCCATGAGTCGCGAGCCAGATGGTGCTGCCTCGTCAGCGCGGCAGGCCCGCCAACATCCATTTTCCAGTGCATTTGACCGTCGAGCGGCTGCGGCTTGGCAAGCATATGCAGGTACCAGAGCGCCAGTCCGGCAGTCATGCGGAGGTTGCCGTTCTCGTTCATACCGGCGTCGGAAATGCGCACCGGATCCGCTACCTCGAGGAAACCAAAGATCGGCACTGCCACGTCGTTGCTTGATGGGCCGCCAGCGCGGACACAGACAAGTTCGATCTCTGTCATGATGAAGCCGTATCTGCAGCCGTGTTCGCGCATGAAATGGTGCAGATGCGCAAGCCCTCGTAGATATTGAACCTTGTTCGGAGGAGTACCGTTGCGAAGGCCCGAGTTCCATTGATCGTAGCACTTGACAATGCCAACAACCCTGCCGCGGCCGTCACCGTAGATGGTCTTCTCGATATCCGACTGGTAGTTCGAGACAAACTCTGGTTGCTGGCGAGCGCTACCGGCGGACTGGAGAGCTCGCATGGCCATGTGCTTTTCGCCGAGAGCAACCTTCAAGGCTGCGTTGACCTTTACCGCGTGATGCTTCGCGCACATATCTGCGAGCTGAGTTGCAGTCTCCGGGTTGAGGTTGACCTTTCCAGGCGCAGGCAGGTTCCGGACCGCGACCTTGACTTGAAGCAAGCCGAGAAAGCCTGGGACGGCGGACAGCGTGGAAATGTTGAAGGCGGACCATGGGGTGACGTTGCGCACATCGTACCACATGTACGGACACTGTGTGCGGTTAGGCTCGATAGTCCTCTGGACCAATGATGGAGTTGGGTTCGAGGTGGTCAAGTAGTCCAGGATAGAAGACTGTTCCACATCAAGCTGAGGGTCAAAGTCCACCTCGACCGACAGTCTTGAAGGGTTCGCTGGCGGACTGGCTGTTCGGCGACGGGCAGGATAAGACTGCACGTGGCCGTTAGGCATGACAATCGGAGCAAGGTGGCTCATCGCGCTCGGATTCCGCGACATTGGCGCGCTGTTACTAGGCATCGGTTGTGGCGTTGGGCTCTGGCGATAAGTCGGGAAGCCATATCGGCCCAAGACACTCGCATCAATGCTGGTCGACGAGCTATTGCGGGAGTGCGATCGGATGTTGGTGGTGGACACCGATCTAGGCCCGATTGATGGACGGCGTGATGCTGTGTCCATCATCATGTGGTCGTATGTTGAGGACGCTGAGACAGGTGTGGGCAATGGGTTGCGACCAGCCGGACTAGCAGAGCGCCGTTCGAGAGTCGGTACTGGCGGAAGGTAGCTTCCGGACTGCATCGGGAAAGCATTCGCAGGCAGCGATGCTGTCCTTGAGTGGCTGTAGAATGCCGGCGTAGAGGCCATCTCCACGGTCTGATCTTGAGGTCGTACCCTCGGAAGAAGCGTAGGCCCGATCTCCCGGATCTTGTGCATCGCAGGCGACCTAGGAGGTGTGGTGGCCTGAGTACCAGCCGTCATGACTGAATCCGGCGACCAGTCCTGAGGCCAGAAGGACGCATTAGTGCTCGCACTGCCGCCAGGGCAGAGAAAGCTGTTGAAGTCCTCATATACGTTTGTAACCGGCGGAGTCATCTGTCGATAACCCATCGTTTCGTAGAAGCCGTGTACCGGACACAGCGATAGGCAGAGCGTATAGGTCTGTCAGATTAGACACTACCAAATTCAGTAGTAAGCAACTTTTGGTATGGAGATCCAGCTCCAGATTCGTATCTATCAAACGAAGAGATGACAACAAAGGAAAGAGGAAAGAGTCAAGGAAACTCGTATGCCTCGTCACAAGCTTGAGCAGCGAAGTAGAACCGTTGGTGATTCTCGATGGGAAGAGAAAGGAAGGAAGCAGGCCAGGCGACTTGGTAGACGCCTTCTATATGCGTGGTTGTCCAGCGCGTGTATCAACGACGAACAGAGGCATATCCGACAAGGGTAGATGAGGATAGCGTAACGTGAACGATCTGAAACGAACCGTGGAGCAGTGCGGACTGCGTCCATGCGGTGGCCCACCCCGCGAGAAACTCGTGAGAATCAACCATACCGCGCTCTACAACCCGATCGCGGCCATTGAAACGCGTCGAAGCAGTTTCACGACAGGTGCGGCTCGAAGGGCCGGAAATACGCTCAATCTGCTTCATCGTGAAGAACCGGCTCGACCGGATGGAAAAGCGCTTTCCAGTGGCCGAGGCTCTTCAGCAGCCGCCAGGTAGAATGGTTGTAGGCGCCGGTCGAGATGAAACCGCCCGGTCTGGTAGGTGCAGGCGCATATGCGGGCGCGTCCGTCATCTTGGTCAAGACCATAGAAATCGCGAAGGTGTTGCTGCTGTTACGCGCTCGGAATCTGGCCGCTGGGTCCGTTCATTGGGCGGGCGGCTAAAGTCTAATCGCGAAATAGCTATATTTGGAAGGAGCTCATTGGGTGGAGTTTTTGAAACGAATGCAGAGTAGATCAAACTGCCGAACGAACATATGGATGTGTTTCAGAGAATGCAAGTACGGTATGTGGTTCCGTGACTCACAAATCTGCTCGGAAGGGTGTTCAGATCGCAACGGAGAGAGGCGAAGACGCCGCCACTTTCCTCGCTTTTTGGAATCGAGGCAGACTCAACGGAAGGACTTGGGTCGATTATTGTACCACATCAAGGACTTTAGTAGACTACATGCCGTTACACAATCACCACGAAAGCAATGGACTCTCGTAGACGCGCGCGACTTGGTACAATGATGAGGTCAAACACGCATCAGTAGTCGCCGCACGAAAAACCGACTTTCTGCATTGATCTGCATTTCAACGACCTCGTATGTGAATGGCAAGCGGCTGTGAGCAAGGCCCGGGTTCCCAGATCCAAGTTTGCAGGTGCGAGGTCTGAGGCTCGATTTCTCAGTCCCGAGTGCGTTGTTCGCCTCGGTTCGTAGATTCCAGTTCCCAGATTCCAGTCCTCACGTCCGGCTGTCTGTTTTTGAGAGCTGCATGTCACACCGTCTTGGGCCCGCTCGCAGGCCGAATCACTGTTTAGTGCTTAGATGCTGAGCATCAGGTTAGAAGATGAGAGTACGACGTAAAGAAGAACGAACGGTGTCCTTGGGGTTGAAAGTGTTCGATTGCCGAGCCTTGAGCTCTGACTATCATATGTCATCCCTTCGTGGGTATGCAACCACTGCTAGAACGCCGAAGCAGGAGTGTAAAGCACCTATTTCTTGGCAGCAGCACTCTCGTCCTCCTTGGCCTTGGCCCTCTTCTCCCGCACACCGATCAGACGAGCCTCGCTGCGAGCATCGCGGAGCTTCCTGTACGCGGCCGGCTCGCTCTCGAAGTCCGCAACCTTGCCCTCCTCGATCTGGAACTTGTTGGTGATCGGGAACGCGCTGTGCGCGCGCTTGACCTTGCCCTCGTGTCCGCTCTCGCGATGCTTCTTCATGTCGTCGGCAGATGCCTCGCCGTCCTTTGGCGACTTGACCTTGCGCGGGAAGAGCACGAGACGGGCCTGGTAGGTCTTGAGGCGCTCGACGTTGGCGGCGAGGGACTCTTCGGAGAGGTTCTGGCGGCGCGGGTCGACGCTAATTCCGATGGTGGAAGCCAGCTTGCGTGGGATCTTGGCGGCCTACTTCCAATAAGTATGTTGTCTGTATTTGACATCTTGATAGCGTATGTACCTTCAGCTCGGCGAGGGAGAATCCACGACCGGCGCGCACACGGCGATTGTACTTGAGCGTGGGGCAGCGCACAACTGGCCTCAGCTTGTCGACCGGGCGAGGTGCGACCTTTGCGGCCTTCTCGTGGCGGGCTTGACGACGGCGCAGCTTGCGGCCGGGCTGGGAGGGGGTGTCAGGACATTGCTGTCATATTGCACGACCGGCGCCACTGCTCTCAGCACGGCGGGTGTGAGAGGGGAATTACCTGGTCAAAGTGCACGCGGACACGGCGTTGCCAGTCCTTGCGGAAGTCTGTGGATAATCAGCATACATTTGACATGGTATGGAAGTGAAGATTGTGTCATGGTCTTACGGTTGTGCTGGATCTGCTGATTGTGCTTGATCGCCTGTCCAATAGTATTAGCAATACTTCACCATATGGCTTCATGATGTATGCTCACCATTTTGTCGGTCTGTGATCAAACGATGCACTTGTCGCAGTCTTCGAAGTTGTCGGCAAGCCTTCAAAGATTTCGTGGAGTGTGGGCTTGGCAGAACTTCTAGTGCCGGATAAATTAGTCCCGAGGCGCCGAACAGAACGCGCTAACGCGCTCGAAACGCGCGAGGGAAGGTCGCGTCTTCCCCCGCTGGCATAGATGGCGACTTTCCAGATGTACTGAACATGTCTATTGGGGCAGGTGTTCCCTCGCTCATCCTCCATCTTCGCGTGTAGGGCGACCACTGTATTACAATTCCCAAAATGCCTTCCAAAGCCGACACACTCGCGAAGCTCCGCGCATTGAGAGCTGCGGGCAAGACGGGCTTCGATGCGTACGAGGTGGAAGAGGCCGAGTCAATCTACGAGACTGTCGACGATGAAGCGTACAAGAAAGTTGTTCGGAGCCGTCTGGACCAGGACGACTTCGTGATCGATGACAACGGGGCTGGTTATGCAGACGACGGACGAGAGGACTGGCAAGATGAACGACAGGCGTATGATGAGAGCGAGAGTGAAGAGGATCGACCTAAGCAGGGCAAGGCTGGTGAGTCAAACCAATAATGTTCGTACTCGCCACTTCGTGTTGACAACCACCATAGCGAAACGAAAGCGAGAAGAAGATGCAGACGGACAAGAGAAGCTCAACAAGGGCATCAGCAAGTACTTCAATCAGAAATCAGCAACGACTGCGCCTAAACAGAAGCCTGTACGGACCGCGGAAGACGACGACTTCTTGACCGATCTTCTTGGAGAGGTCGACACGAACATACAGAGTCGGGCTCCATCATACGGCAAGGCCATCAGGAGTAACGACCGTCGAAAGACCAGAGTCTTGTCACCCCCTCTGGAAGACCGAGAGCCGGTTGTGCACCGTGCAAGCAGAACTATAGCAGCTCACGATCTGCCTACTACAACCGGAGCATTGAACAACGACGACGATGATGGATACTATGTGGCCCCGAACGACGACGATGTACCCATGAGCGATCCTCTGCCCTCTTCTCCAGCTGCGAACGCTGTCCATCGTAAAGAACAGACAGTCTCCGTTAAGCACGAGCCAGCTGAAGAAGACGAGGACCTGATGGAAGTCGCGGAAGTGCAGGGACATGCAAGCCTCAAAGCTGTCAACGTGAACATGAAAGGCAGCCGTCCGGCACCGAAGATGATCAAGGCAGTGTATCCGACTCCAGACAGCTCTTCGCCAACGCGCGCGCCTGACGACGGTGTCGATATGACAGCAATCAACGATGTGACGGAGAAACTGAACATCCTCAGCAGCCCACCTGCGGAGCTCATGACTGCTGGCAAAATCGATCCCAAAGATGCTGTGGAGCAGGATGGTACTCTCCGCTTCTTCTGGACCGACTACACCGAAATCAACGGCAGTCTGTGTCTTTTCGGCAAGGTCAAGAACCGCTCCAATGAAACCTATGTATCATGCTTCGTCAAAGTCGACAACATCCTTCGCAAGCTCTACTTTCTACCTCGTGAGTATCGCCATAAGCAAGGCCGTGAGACTACCGACGAAGTGCAGATGAATCATGTTTACGACGAAGTTGTCAATATCATGAGCAGGCACAAGGTCAGCACACACAAGATCAAGCCTTGCTCTCGCAAATATGCTTTCGAGCTGCCTGGCATCCCCAAGGAGGCCGATTACCTGAAGCTTCTGTACTCATATGACAGATCTGGCCTTCCTATGGACCTCAAGGGCGAGACGTTCTCGCACGTCTTCGGGACCAACACATCCATGTTTGAGCAATTTGTTCTGTGGAAGAACATCATGGGTCCATGCTGGCTGAACATCGAAGGCGCCAACTTCACCGCGGTCAATAACGCCTCATGGTGCAAGCTGGAGGTTCAGGTCGACAAACCGAATGGCATCTCTACACTGGGTGATTCGGACAACCTCGAGGCGCCGCCGCTCACGCTAATGTCTCTGGCTATACGAACGACGATGAATGTGAAGGAGAACAAGAATGAAATCCTTGTGGCGAGTGTTCGGTTCTACGAGAATGTGTCTCTTACGGACAGCACGCCAGCCGAAGAGATGCCCCAAAGGACTTTCACCATCATGCGGCCCAATGGCGAGTACCCGGTAGGCTTCAAGATGGATGCTGAGAAGCACCGTGGCCAGATCAAGATGGAGAGAAGTGAGGCTGGGCTTCTGTCCATGCTGTTGGCGATTATTCAGAAGAACGACCCCGACGCCATATTGGGACATCGACTTGATGATGTTGACTTCAACGTTCTGCTCACTCGCATGCGAGACCGCAAGACACCCGGCTGGCACCGCATAGGCCGACTAAAGCGCGACGCCTGGCCCAAGAACATGGGCAAGGGAGGTGGAAGCTACTTTGCTGAGCGCCATCTTGCCGTCGGACGCTTGCTCTGTGATCTTGCAAACGACATGGGCAAGAGCATGATGGCGCGCTGCCAGAGCTGGAGCCTGGACGAGATGTGCAGCCTGTATCTGGGAGGCAACAACAAACGGAAAGAAATCGACAGCGAGAAGGCGCTTGCCATGGCCGCTACTCAAGCCGGCCTCATGAATTACGTGAAGCTCTGCGAAGCTGACACTTTCTTCATCGCTGCTCTGGCGCTCAAGCAACAGCTTCTCCCACTGACCAAAGTACTTACCAATCTGGCTGGCAACTCGTGGGCGCGCACTTTGAGCGGTACGCGTGCGGAGCGGAACGAGTACATTCTGCTCCACGAATTCCACCGCAACAAGTACATCTGCCCGGACAAGGTCTGGGGCAAGGGAGCGGTCAACAAGAAGCTCGAAGATGAAGGCAACGCCGACGGCGAAGAGGGTGTCGACGCTAAGAAGATAGACAAGTACAAGGGCGGTCTGGTCTTTGAGCCAGAAAAGGGGTTGTACGACAAGTTCATCCTTGTTATGGACTTCAACTCGCTGTACCCAAGCATCATCCAGGAGTACAACATCTGCTTTACAACGATCGAACGAGCCGACATTGGCGACGACGATGACAAGGTGCCCGAAGTTCCCGAAGATACCGCCAACAAGGGTATCTTACCACGACTCATTCGCACGCTCGTCACGCGTAGGCGAGAGGTGAAGAAGCTGATGAAAGACAAGACTGCCACTGATCACGAACGCCAGACCTGGGACGTTAAGCAGCAGGCTCTCAAGCTTACTGCCAATTCTATGTACGGGTGTTTGGGATACACGAAGTCTCGGTTCTACGCTCGACCACTGGCTGCTTTGACTACTTCAAAAGGTCGTGAGATCCTGCAATCGACCAAGGACCTTGCTGAGTCTACTCATGCGCTGCGAGTCATCTATGGTGACACTGACTCCGTCATGGTGAATACCAACATGGACAACATCCAGGAAGCCATTAAGCTGGGCAATGAGTTCAAGAAAAGCGTCAATGAGCGGTATGAGCTGCTGGAGATCGAGATCGACAATATCTTCCGCCGGCTTCTGCTGCACGCGAAGAAGAAGTACGCCGCCATCAACATGGTCGAGGTGGACGGCAAGTGGAAGGAGAAAATGGAGGTCAAGGGTCTGGACATGCGCAGGAGGGAGTACTGTCAGCTATCCAAAGACACGTCTCAGTACGTTCCAATACCTTCACAGCAATGGCACCAGCTAACATCTTCACAGAGAACTCCTCACCTACCTCCTCTCCGGCGAAGATCCCGAAACCGTCGTCACCCAAATCCACTCCTACCTCCGCGCCCTCGGCGAGCGCATGCGCAACAACGAGATCGACGCGGGCAAATACACCATCTACACCCAGCTCGGCAAGGCCCCGAACGAGTACCCCAACGCCGGCTCCATGCCCTCCGTCCAAGTCGCGCTCAAACTCATGGCCAAAGGTAAAGCAGTCAAGGCCAAAGACGTAATGAGCTTCGTCATCTGCGGCTCCAGCAGCGGGTCGGCAGAGAACGCGGCGAAGAACGCTCACCCGCTTGATGAGGTGCTGGCGAAGGATAGCGGGTTGGTGCCGGATGTGGATTATTATCTGCATAAGCAGATCTTGCCGCCGGTCGAGCGGCTTTGTGCACCCATTAGTGGGACGAATGTGACGCTGCTAGCGGAGTGTCTGGGTCTAGACACGAGCAAATATCGTGTCAGCGGCGCGAGCAAGAGTGCGGAGCAGAGCAACGAGATCACGACTCTCGAGAGCCAGATCCCGGATCACATCCGCTTCAAGGACTGCGAGCCCCTTGACCTGCTGTGTTTGGGGTGTAAACAGCACTTCGAGTACCGCGGCCTCAACTACCAGCCCCCCGAAGGGGAGGAACTCCTTTCGCCCATTGGAGTCCTGACGAACGATGGCCTCACGTGCCCGAGAGCGGAGTGTAAGAGATACATGACTACGCTTACGCTTTCCTCGCAACTGGAGACGGCGATAAGGCAGCATACGAGTAGGTATCACGCCGCGTGGCTCCAATGCGACGACCCTGCTTGCGGGAACCGGACGAGGCAGTTGAGTGTGTACGGGCACCGGTGTCTGGGGCCGAAGGGGCTGGCGTATGGGTGTTCGGGACGCATGAGGTGGGAGGTTGATGAGAAGGGGTTGTATAACCAACTCTTATTCTTGCAGGGGCTGTTTGATGTGGAGAAAGCTGTTGAGGGGATGAGTAAGGTGGGGGTGGCGAATGGAGTGGTGAAGAAGGAAGGCGAAGCGGAGGAAAAGGAGAAGTTGAGGATAGTAGCGGGGATGAATCGGGAGCGGTTTGCGGTGTGTCAGGAGGTGGTGAAGGGGTATTTGGATAGGAGTGGGTGGGGGTGGGTTAGTATGGATTCGTTGTTTGGATTTGCGCTGAGGAGTCTTGGGTAGGCTGGATGTATGGGCTTGGGAAATGCGGCGCTGTAGCTAGCAAGTGTGTATCTGATGAGCTCGAAGATATCTCGTTTTCAAGACCAACTACTCCTACTTCTTCGCGAGTTCCTCATCCAACACCATCCCCTTGACTCCCCCCCTCCAGTCATCCGTCCACACATGATCAGTCCTGAACTTCGTCTCCGGCCATCTCCACTTCCGCCTTAACTCCTTACTCAAATCATCCCTTGTGTACTCTAAGAACACATCTACTATCCGATCCCCTATCACAGGTAAGAACTTAAATCCATGTCCCGAACCCCCAGTCGCGACGAAGAGGCCGGAGTATTTGGGATGGTAGTCTATCAACCAGTCTTCCGAGGGGGTGTCGAGGTACCAACATATTCGCGTGTGATCGAAGGCCCGGTCTGCGAGGTAGGGTATAGTGCGCGCTAGAAACTCCCGGCAGGCTCGCTCGCCTTCGGGAGGAATGTTGAGATCCGCATCGTCCTGTTTTGTCCGTGGCAAAGAGACGGTGATGTTTTCGCCAGAGCCAGGGCGCTCAGGATGCGGGATGGAGACGAAGTTCGCATACCCGTACCCGTGTCGCGCGATTTTCAGCACGTGGGCGGAGGGCTGGATGATGAACATCCCGTTACTTTTGTCGAAGATCGTGGGGTTAGAGCCTAGGGCTTCCTGCTCGGAGGCTGTGAGGGTGAGGTAGGCGAGAACTTGGCCAGAGGCGGAGGCTATTCCGCGGAGGTCGAGGAATTTGGGGGTCCAGGCGCCTGTGGCGAGGATTGTTAGGGAGGCGGTGATGTGTTCACCAGAGGTGGAGACGACACCGGAAACGGCGCTGGAGTCGGGGGAGAAGAGGAGATGTTCAACCTCCGCGGTGCGGAACTCGACGCGGCCGGTGGCGAGGACGAGGGAGCGAAGGTGCAGCATTGCATTCTCTGCGTGCGCCCATCCGGAGGTCCAGTTCACGTAGCCGTACTCTCCTAGGTCGCCGGGCATGTTCTTGATCACGGATTTGATCGCTTGTTGGTCCTCCAACACGGTTACTTGCCCGCCTTCACTCCTGGGTCCGACTTTGAGGCCGAGTTTCTCCATCACGTTTTGGAGGGAGCCTTGGAAAGACTCTTTGGAGAGGTCGACGTCGTCATCGTATAGGAGGAGAGCGAGGCCAGATTCAGTATATCGACCTTCGGCGCCGAACTCGCCGCGCCAGTGTTGCTGGGCTTGGGCTGCGAGTTTGGCGTATGCTGGGTTGGGGTAATCGGGGCGTATGATCCGGGAGGAGTCGATGGAAGCTGCGTCGCTGGCTGGGAAGTCCAGACGGTCTAGGAGGGTTATCTTGGTGTTGTTGAATTCGGGGCGTTGGGTTAGGCTGTATGCTGTTCCTAGGCCGAAGACGCCGGAGCCGACTATGAGGATGGAGGAGGGGATTTCTTTGGGCATGTTCAGGTATGAGAGATGAATGAAGGAGGGGAAGAAAGTTAGCAGAGAAAGAGAGATACCTCGATCAGATACCTACACGTATATCAGAACAACCCCAAAGTTACATGTATGCTTCTACTGCATGTAGGGCGGGAGTGGGGTCCATGAGCAGAAGGTGAAGTTGCTTCTGAGCCGGCTATCTTCTCCTTTTTCGGTCCAAGTCGAAGTCTCGGCACCAATGGTTGGAGACATTTGATGAACCTCTTCCGATCTCGAGATCTTTACATCTACCACATCTCCATCGCTGCTCCATATTCGCGTTGGCCCTCGCAGCCGATGCCACGCACCCTCCGCCCCCAACATGTAGCCAGCTCAGCTCCCCGGGCCACGACCCGCTCTCCGGCCCCAGTCCATCAACCAATCCACCAACAAGTCCAGCGACCCACCATCCCCCTCCAACCCCAGCCAGCAGCGCCGGCTCCGCCCCAGCCTCGACTCCCAAACGCGTACCGCTACCGCGCCACCCCATGGGTCCTCGGCTCCCTCCTCGCCGGCGGGCTCGGCTTCTACACCGCCAAACTCCTCATCGCCGCGCGCACCCCATGCCAAAACCCGGGGATCGCGGAGCTAGTCAACCAGAAGGACGTCTCAGCGCGCTACGACGACACGGCCGATAGCTTTGACAGCGAAGTCGGGATCTCAGAGACGTTGATGGGGATTAATCGGATGCGCCGCGAGCTGGCGCAGCAATGCTCTGGTCACGTTCTGGAGGCGAGTTGCGGGACGGGAAGGAATCTGGGGTATTTTGATCTGGGCAAGGAGGGGAAGGTGGAGAGTTTGACGTTTGTGGATTTGAGTCCCGGGATGGTGGAGGTGTGTATGAGGAAGTGGCATATTCTGCACGATTCTAAGACGGGGGAGATGAAGCCGGGGTTACAGGTCAGGTTTTTGAAGGGGAGTGTTATTGAGAAGATGCCGCCTGCGCCAGGCGGGAAGGAAAAGGGGGGCTATGATACCATTATTCAGACGATGGGGTTGTGCAGTACGCCTGAGCCGGTGGAGTTGCTGGAGAATCTGGTCAGGCATTTAGATGTCAGCAACCCGGAAGCGAGGATCTTGTTGCTAGAGCATGGGAGGAGTGATCGCGAGTGGATGAACAATATCCTCGATAACGCGGCAGAGAAGCATGCGGAGATTCATGGGTGTTGGTTTAATCGGGATATAGGGGCATTGGTTGAGCAGGCGGCGAGGAAGACTGGGATGGAGGTTGTCATGGAGAGGAGGAGGCATGTTGGGACTACGTGGGTGTTTGAGCTGAAGCCTGGACCTGGGATGACGAAGCCCAACATTGCTGCTGCCGCCGCCTCGTCAGTTGGCTCTGAAGAGGTTCAGCAGTCTACTTGGACCAGCTGGCTGGGGTGGAAGTGAAGCTCGCAGCAGCGGTCTCCACACCACGAACTTCCATGTTCCACACACACTTCGGCGCCGACCACAGGCGCCACAGCGGACGCCGATACGGATAACACACCCCACAATCAACACGATCACGAGATGAAACTACGGACGCCAGTATCGCAAGGTACGTCCTCACTCCTTTTCTTTTCAATGTTTTGTTATGATGATTTCAAAAAATCCAAATATGTTTCAAGACGGGGCATAGAGACGCAAGTCTCAGTGAACGAGACGATTCTTTACTGACGCAACAACACCTACCCTACACATCACCATCCGCACTATCGGCTGCGAGCATGGACGCTGACAGTCATCTCATACAGGACCACAAGAGGACTTCGAAACGAGCACGGGCAAAGTGAGGCAGAGGATGAGTTTGATGCTTTTTCTCAATTCATCATCTACTTCTACATATGTCCTGTCCCGCGTCCGGCCAGCAGAGCACGGCCAGATCTCCTGGCTCTGGTGGAGAGTCGAATGTGTACATGTACAATACTCGAACACTTCCGCTTCCGAGCTCGCGCTCTAGTCCCAATCTAAGCGCCCTGTGCCCAGTCTAGTCGTACACTTCTCTTCCTGGCTCTCCGGGCTGATGCGTACAATCTGAGCGCATGTGAATAACACCCCTTTGGCACCTCGCTGCGACCCGATGCGCGCACTTCTAGTACGCATCAAACATATCCTCCAACTCCGCCACATCAATCTTCTCGGGACTCCTCAACGTATCCGTCTCCCAATCCGCGAGCTCCGGGATCTCCAACCCCAGCATCTTCCCCCCATTCTCAAGTTGATGATCTAAATGCATCGCCTCCAGTACTTCTTCATTCTCCCTCCCTAGCCGCGAGGCGCCCAGTCCAACTTCAGTCTCTTCAAGATCGGGAAGTGGTTGTATGAGCGGACTGCTGAACATCTCCATCCCCATTCCCTCATGGTCCAGTAATTTGAGGTGGCTGCTGGCGTGGCCGAATAATGCGGTCACGTCTTCGCTGCTGTGGAATTCCAGTTCCTGCGTTTCCTCCTCGATCGAGCGCGCGACGCTTACGGCGCGTTCTTGCTCTGCGCCTGCTGTCGTATCTGCGGCGTCCATGTTTACATCCTGCTGGCTTTGACTTTGGCTCTGTTGACTATTCCGTCGTTGCTGCGCTTGCTCGAACAGCGCGTTGGCTGTTTGCTTGAAGTCGCGCTCTTCGTGCTCGAGCTGCGGGCTGCCACCTCGTCTGCCCGGGTGCCGGGTGGTCGAAGTCGATTCGGAGCGGTCGCGCGCAATGCTGTTGCGGCCGGAGAAGGGTGCGCCGGGTGTTGGTGGTTCTTGGGTGTTGTTGTCTTCGAGTTCTGGGGAGGAGAGGTCGACTTCTGGAGACGGTGAGAGAGCGTGTCGGTCGCGGGAGAATCGTGGTTCTTCTTCGTCGATCGCGGAGGCTGAGGAGAGGGAAGGCGAGATAATTCGTGCGATTTTTGGTGGTTCGACGGTTTCGGGGATGGGTTGGCGAGGAAGTGTTGTGAGAAAGAAGTAGAGACGGCGTGGGTGGATGGGTGAGAGGTCTTTGGCTAGTGGACAGGGGCTGACGGTCGGCCAGGGGCGGTTGAGGTAGGATGTTAGTCGCGAGGAGATGAGGGCGGAGGGGTTGGCGGATCTGGAGAGGATGTTAGCACAGTTGCGACGTCTGATTTCTTGCGTGAGCGCATACTTTTCGACGGAGTGGAGGTTCGTGGCGAGTATTGTCGCAAGTTCTTTGACGAGATGTGGTCGATTTCCTGTTTGCTCTAGTTGCTGGATCGTGCCGACAACGATGTCGTCGCTGATGCCTTCGACGTCGACTTTGTTGCTGCCTTCTCTAGCTGGCGAAGGCGGTGGCGATAGCTGTGATATTGGTTTCGATTTCTCCTTGATCGCAGGTGGACTCATCAGTCGCGATTTCTTCGACGGCCGTTCGCTTTCGTCTCCTTCGGCGATCGTGCTTGGTGGTGACGGGTGACTCTGCGTGCGCTGTCGTTTTGGTAGCGTGATGCCTAGCTCGGTGAGCGAGAGACTCTTTCGTCTGGTGTTGTAGCCCATGTCGTCGCGCGATGTTGATTATGTCGGGGTCGCCAGCATATGACGGTTTTCGTGTATAGCTCGTGGATGTTGTAGCTGGAAGGCAGAAACGAAGCTTGGGATGTTTTTTTGGGCAAGGAGCGGTCAACCGTCAGATGCTGACTGGAATGCTGGCGCGCTCGATAGCTTCGCGACGGCGATTGGTGCAGCTCTGGCCTTGTCTCGCCTGTGCATATGCACGCTGCACGCTTAAGCAAGACCAGGGGGCGTGGCGACGTGGCTCCAAGTAAGGATGGCAGTGCAGATGCCAGAGAAGGGTGGTGGTGGTGGTGTCGCTGTTGTTGAGGAGAGCGGAAGATGGGGTGTGACGTTCGTTCAGGAGATTCTTCTGACGAGTGACAGAGCTGGGTCGCCGCCACGGTTCAGCCAGTGGTCAGTGGCCGTCGGTAGTACCGGTGACACTCCGGGACATGCAGGAGACAGCTCCAACACCCGAACAGTCGTGAGAGTTTGAGAGTGCAAACACTGCACACTTCGTCGTCAAGCTTGTGTCTTCGCGAGTGGTAAGAAAAGTGTTCGGCAAGGAAGAAACAACGCTTGAACCTTGCGCCCGTGATGCTGACGAAAAGGCTAATCGTAGGTCAAAGCGTCGTGGCGCCACGTTGGGCCGGGAGACCTCTTCATGGTATAGTTAAGGACAGGTATACCCCAGACTTATTTGCAAACACTCGAGGCCCTCCGGCAAACTGCGTACATCGTCGGCAACGAGCATACAGTACGCCTCGCCCGGGAGGATTGTAGGTAGGAGATGACGTTCGTTTGCAGCCAGGGTCTAGTAGGGCGGTACTTGCACCGGGAGGCTATAGGTATAGACGGAGGGCCAAGGTAGGAGTTCCCGGGCAGCATTTGATTATTTGATTGAGACGAAGTCTATATTGGCCTGGAATCATCGATGTCGACTAACGAAATTGGGACGGCAGTCTTGGCAGTACCTGTCCCTAACTATTCCACCTTGTCGTCGGAGCTAACTCGTGACCCCCGTCTTTGCTTGCGCTTCGACGAACGACCGTAGGCTCTAATGACATTCTATCGCCCAGCTCCGGTCTACTGGCATCTCTGCGTCCTCATGCATTCGACCTCGGTGACCTCGTGTTGAGGGTGGTCTGGTGGAGCAACCACAAACACCACAAAATTCGAAAGCAAAAAAGCGACCAGCCAATGAAACTGCAGAATCACATCTTCACGACAACCTTGTTTCAGAAAGCGCTAGCCCGGCTTCCAGAAACACTGCCCCGGGTGAAACGTCGTATGCACGCGACACCGTTGCAAACGACCACACCTTTTCTTTTTACTCCCGGGACAGCGCATGGGCTGTACGACGGCAGTTGCAGTACGAACGAGACCACTCCTCCTCCTCCAAGCTCTGTTCCGACGACCGTCAGGATGAGCAGTCGATTGTGACAGCTCTCCTGGAGCACGAGAGCCTGATCGTTGCTGCTGCAGACGCCACCATCTCGATGCGGATGTTGATCCTCAGGCACAAGAAGGTTGAACTCTGGCAGTCGGATGGGGGCCGGATGAACCGGTGCAGTAGCTGCTGCGCTACCGAGTATTCACTGCCGGTGCGTGGATGCCGGATGGAGAAGGTGCGGTGGCGATCACATGCTACTTCGTACTCTGCATCGAAGGCTGGAGTTCAGCATATGGCACAATGCTACGGGAGGTCTGGAAATGAGGGTAAGGTGGAATGACTATTCTGCAGATACGTATCTGCGTAAGCCTGGTTGGTCCGGGAGTGACTGAGACTCAAGGTAACCAGCTCCTATCCGTACATCTTCAAAGAACGTCCGCGGTCTCGACAAGCCCTCTGACCCATCTAATTCTCAGCTCTCCACTGGTTCCATGGCAACGAGGACGACTGGTCGTTGCAATTGTGTTCGAGGAGGCGAGAAGGCAATGACGCTCCGAGAGCTGAGCTCCATCCGGGAGGTCAGCAAGCGCGTGACAGCAGTATGCAGGAGGGCGCGTGACAGCAGTATGAAGGAAGGCGCGTGACAGCAGTATGAAAGAAGGAAGGCGCGATCCCTGAGATGCTGAGAGCAACATGGGCAGTAGCCCACCACCGCCTTGGATGTTCAAAACTGCCGGAGACAGATGTTGCTTGCATTTGAGTTCGAGAAGGCGACAGCGTGACTGGGTCACTTCGCGCTTTACCTTAATCTCGATGGTCAGCAGCCAATGGACAGCAGCTCGAGGGATGGTGCGGGTGACTGGGATGGGTCCTCTGCATTTGAGTTCAGCACTGAGACCTCGTGAGCACGGCGAGGTGGTGCCTGAGAGCGGGTCAGCAGTAGGGAAGCCGCGCGGGTGTGAACAAGTATAGCATGTGGCAATGTGCAAAGCAAGGGTGGAAATATCTACCTACCAACATAACGGTACAAGGTTGGAAGAAGAAAGAAGGAAAGTGGACGATGTAGTTGAGTGGTCAAAGTGTTCTCCTTTGCGGTTAAGCTACTTGAAGAAACTCCATCAACCACCAAAAGTATTTCCACCTTTTCATGTTCTCGTGCTTTCGCTCTCAGCATGGTATCTCCGCATCTTGTGCTGATACTCGCCGGTGCTATCATGTCCATGCAATGATAGTTCTCATCTTCGGTCTTGTGTGAGCCAAGTCGCCTTCCCAGCACGACTGTGGCTCTCCTCTCGCTCGCTTCGCACTCGTGTGCTTGCCTTGCTCGCATTTGCCATGAGGCGCTCCCCGTTGAGTCAATCTATGATTGCTGATCTCTCATCTCCGTGATGAGAAAGGAGCCCGTAAACCCGCAGAAAAAAGTAAAGCCTCCACGCTTGAGGCTGTCGATGATGTTTTGTGAACGCCGTAAGACACCGGACACCGCGCCATGCTGATCAGAAAAAGCAGTCGTGATAGAGGAGAGAAGAGTCGATGTGCCAGAGTATCAGTTGCAGAACCAGGCGGCTTCGAAGCCAAGTGCCAGCAGGGTTCGCGGTCGATGTCGTATGCAGCATCGCTCTCGTTGTGATGGTGAAGTTGAGGTGGCATCAATCCTCATCGAAGCTGTGGTAATACAAGCTGATCGCAACGGAACAGAATACAGGATGCCATTGGTGGTAGGTGATGAGTCGTCGCGCGACCTTTTCAAGTCTTGCGGAAGTCCGAGAGGACAGGGTAGATGAGCTCAAACGCCTGGTAGATCTCCTCGCGCACTTTCGCACCCGTAAGGACGATCTTGCCGGAGACGAAGATGAGCAGCACAATCTTTGGCTTCATCATCCGGTAGATCAGACCGGGGAAGAGTTCGGGCTCGTAGGAGCTGAACATGTGATGGCGGCTGGCCAGGCCCTCGAGACGGATCGGGAACTTGATGTCGCAGGAGCCGACGATGTTCTGGATCTTGAAGTCCGTGAACTTGGCGTTGAAACCCAGCTTCTGGATGATGCGCGCGTACTTGCGACTCGCAAGCTTGCTGTCATCCTCGGACTTGGCGCCTGTCACGACCATCTTGCCGGAAGCGAAGATCAGGGCCGTCGTCTTGGGCTCGCGGATACGCATGATCACCGCGGCAAAACGCTTCGGATTGTACTCTGCGTTGCGTGCGTGGAGTGCGATCGTCTTGAGGTCGAGGCGGCAGTCGAGGTTCACCGTTGCTACGATGTTTCTAAAGATTTCATGTCAGTGATTATGTGAAAGCAGACACATGAAGTCGGGCGCGGACTTACTGCAGGACTGGCACAATGCCGCTTCCTGCAACCGTCAAGCCGTTCTTGCCGCCAGCCTCACCACCTGTCTGAGGTGCTGATGAGTCTGCGCCGTTGCCATTACTGCTCACCAAACCATTACTCTGCGGCATGGACAGCGACGCCTGCGCCGCCGCCGGTGCACCGTTTGCGCTCGATTGCTGCTGCATCTGCACACCACCTGGCTGCGAATGCGCCGTCGACTGCACACCCTCCATACCACCCGCCTGCTGCGCGCGCTTGGCTCCCGATGCGTCGTTGCCTAGACTGTTTGAATACCATGCGCTCGCTTCTTGGGGAGTCTGCGGGATGGCGAGCGCATTGTCCATTTGAAGCCGCTGGTGTAGTGAAACACAGCGAGGGAGGAGGAGTTCGTAGAATTAAGGTCGTCCGAGCTATCGAAGGAGTGAGATGAACTCGATGGCGTTGCGAGGGCGGAGGTGGTGGTGGGGAAGAGGTGGTGGTGATGGGTGGTCGGCAGTGAGGCTAGGCGAAATTTCAAAGATCTGAAAAGGTGGGAAGCCAGCTTTCTTAAGTAGTGCCGCAGAAAGCCTCGCGCGCAAAAGTCGTTGTTGGAGAATCCGCTGCTGATTGGACGATGGAGCAGTGAAAGATCCTTGCTTAGTGCAATCCGCCCCTTTCAAGGTTGATGAGGCGATGGCAGCTCTTCACATGGCACGACGCCTCCAAACGGCACGACTGCTCAACCGAGGTGGCGGTGAAGTGATGTGTCGCAAAAACACTTGTCGTGGATTGTGGAAGTGATAAGAGATGAATATCGATGAATTTGGGATGAATTACGGGGGTCAAGAAGAAGGAATCGATGTGAGGTGGATACGGTCGCGATTGCTTCCGGTGAAGGTTCTGTGAGTCATACGTGGCCTCTGAAAGCAGGAGCAAACGGCGAATAATGCTTGAGACGGGAAACTACGATCGTGATAGCAGAAGGCAGAGTTGAGGTTGTGAAGACGGAATTCTACGTTTGTGTGAGCACGATTTGATGATAAGATGAACGGGAAAGAGGATGTGTTCTGGCACCAAGGTTCTTGCGGTCGCGATCAAGAGCCTTGCTTGGACCCGCAAGTCGAGGACAAGTGTCGTTCTCACTTTGCCGCACTCGCCACAGTAGGCTGACAATGGCTCGGATATGTGCTTGTGTAGCCACTGGATGTGAGAGAACGATGTGGTGCGGTGGACGTCTACTGAGAGATTCATGCGTGTTGCAGACATTCAAAGCCTATGGCTGGAGAGACGATGGGCACATTGTGCGTTGGACATAGGACGGTATCAGGAGAGGAATACATGGTGAGGTAGCAAGGTAGGACAACTCAACAGCAACTTGTATGGTAAGTGCTGTGACCATTGTTCAACGCCAGCATATCAATCTGCAATTGCATGATCACGCGTTTGGCGCTTCATCTGCTTGACCTCCCATCAACAGCTCTTTCTCAGCTTCGGGTCGTACATAAGTTCCTTCACGTGCTAACGAACAGCAGCCCAGCCTGGACCAGTACTCACGAGAAGAACGTCGGCCCCTCCCAGCCCATCGCTTCATCGACCTCCTTCTGCACCCTCTCCCGGCCACGAACCCACCCCGACACCATGTTCTTATCGCACGTCCAGTCCCGGAAAAGGGCCTGGAAGATATGGTACCTGAGCTTATACCCTTTCTGCTCGACAGCAGCGACGACCAGCTCCTTGAACATCCGAGCGTACTCATTCCACATATTCGGAAAGCTGAAGAGGCGAATCCAAAGCTTGATCTCGGCCGTGGCATCGTCCCCGAACGGTGCGATCTCGAAAATCAGCTTGGCGATGGGAAACATGACCGCAACGCCGCCCGGAGTCCTCGCGATCTGCATGCTGATGTGGACGCGGTCGAATATGCGAGTGCCGCACACATCAAAGACTTTCCGGACCCACTCCATCGCTTTGACCACGTTCCACGAGCCGATGACGATGTGGAAGTTGTTGATGCCGTAGTACACACTCAAACCTTCCTCTCGGACTTGCTTCGATGCTTGGAGCAGGCCTGGCTCCCTCCACGCTGGCTTCAGCTCCCCCTTGGGTCCGGGGATCATCCATTGGGAGTAGTCTTCGCCGTTGCGGTCGCCGACGAGGATGGCGCGCTTTTTGTTGGTCTTGGGGCCGCCGGCGCCGACGAGCGCATAAACGTAAATCTGGTTGCGTAGTTCGGCGGGCAAGTTCGTGAGCAGCGAGTTGTTTTCGTTCGTGTCTTCGTGGATGCTATCATCTGTCAGTACTTCGAAGCCGCGGGCAGGGGAGGATGTTAATCGAACGTACCGAACATGTGTCTCCTCCACGATCAACTGCTGACCCTGTCCAGGTTTGACGATATCTCCGTTATTGGCATTGGTGTGACGCTCCATCTCATTAGTGCTAAGAACAGCCATGATGTCTGATGTCGAGGTTGCGTTGACAGATGAAAGGATAACAAGATCAAGTTGCACAGGCAGCGACAAGATGAATATATGAGAACGTGCTGGAGCTGGAAGTGCTTGTGCAGGGCAACGTTTGCGTGGACGAGCAAACACGGAGCCAAAAATACACCCGCATGACGCCTGAGACGCTGCGGCAGATGCATGGCGGCAAGAAGCCAGCAAAGCGAAAACTTGCCGCACTGACAGCGCTTTCACCGTCTCTGGCAGCTTTCCAGGCTCGCTCGTACCCTTGTCACTACCACCAACGTGCTCTTCACGCTCCGTATCGCCGAGAGAAGCCAGGGTGCTGGTTTCGAGCCTGCTTTGAGGAAGGCGAACCCGTGAAACAAATTGCGCAGACTGGTAGGAGTGGCAACTCTTCGTCCCCCATCTCGAGGGCAAAGAAAAAGACCGTCATGGTCCCCTTGCGAGCGCTATGATGGACATGGTACAGGACACGCCCTAGGTGCGGACGTCGGATCCCTCTCGCGTTGGACAACGTGATCAACTCTTTGATCCTTCCAGCATTCTCCGAATTGGCTGCTCAATGAAGACCTAAACTGCGTCGAGTTTAAGCACGTAAATTGTATGGCAGACACGCTTTTGGTGACTTTCTGCGACTTCCAAAGCACGACGCAGCATCGCTTCCGCAATCAAAGTGCATCCTAAACCTTGGAAATTGCACCACAGTAGGTACGAGGTGGTATAAGAGAGCGCTCCTCCACTGCTCAAGTGATGCCATCAACATCATTCTTAGGCAACAAGGATAGCTCTCGAGACATCCGCGCCTATTACATACACCCATCACTTCGACGTCGTTTAAACGCAACGAGATGTCAAACCTCAAAGGCACTCTCTCTCTTGCCGCCGGCTTGCTCGCACTATACGGACCTGGAGTCAACGCTCTCGGTTGCTACAATGGAGGCTTGCGTTTTGGCGATCTGATCCCATCATCCAACGATGAATCTTGGATCACTGACGACATAACGATCTTCTGCCGCGAAGCAGCGTTTCCCGAGGTTGGAGGAATCACTACGAGCCAGAACCGCTGCTACGGGTACTGGACCGGCAAGGGCGATAACCGCTTGGATGTACAGCTTCACTGGGTGGGGAACCTTTTCGGCGCGACGTCGATCAGTAGTTCCGACTGTATCGACTGGTTCAAGAGAGAGCGCGGCGGGTGCGAGACAGGGAGCGAGCAGGAATACGCACAGCCGGGCAACGACCAGGGCAAGTGGTGGATTCGAATCGATCCTAACGAGGGAACCTGCTAAGCCCGGTCTCGGGGAGAGCGATGCCATCATGGCTGCGCATACGAAGGTAAGGGGAGAGAGATATACAAGGTCGAGATTTTCGAGTGAGTGCTAATACATGCTAGCTCAGGCTGGTGGAATTGGAAGGAGACACATGAGGCACTGTCGCTATCGCATGTCTGCCAAGAGACTATACATTCGTTTGATGGCTGGGAAGCCCGCTTATGGGGTTCTGCGTGGGAAGGTGAATCTTCATTTCGCTTTGATAGCATAATAAGGCACATCTACACCGTTCCAATGTTATGCACCAGGCTCATGCAGCGAGATCGCGTGTTTTGGCAATACACCCCTCGTCGAACCCACAACGTCCTAGCTGAGACGTGACACACGGAAGGATGAAAAGTTGGCGGCACCAGATGTATAGCTTTTGTTCTCGCTGCTATGCTCAAGCAGATGACAACATGACTTCGATGGTACACATGTGATGTTGACTGCGAGAAGCTAGCTCTTAATCTACGGATCCGGAGTGATATCCCGACTGTGGAGCAACTGGAGCCCGACATTATGGTATCGACTCCCATCTCGTAAAATCCAACGCTCTGTAAGATTGCCAGGAGTCATGGATACAGCACTAGCACCTCACCTCACACCTCCAGAGAAGCTTCAAGTCAAGATGGCTCTCACCATGCACAATGACCTGCATCAGCTCGGAGATCCGAAGCAGTCATGTACGAGCTGCCATCCGAAAGAAGAAAGATGATAGCTGACCTGTGGTCTTCCACCGTTGACATCCGGCCGAGCATGATACCCTCCGGCCATAAGGTCTTCAATTCGGGGAGGGCTTCGAAGGTTGGTATCGTCATGAGTGTCATGATGTACCTTCTCCGTGTCAGAATCGATCAACGTGGTCTAAAGATATGATAGAGTGCCAAGCATACCCTGGGCTGTATGTGTTCACTCGGATGGGAGGATGCTGGCCATCGTTACCCCATTCCGCTGCCAGGTTCCTAGCAAGCTGCAGTACGGCGGATTTAGATGCGTTGTATGCGCAAGTATCAACACCCTGCTGTCTGTCAGCGCCTTGTTCATTCATACGCCTGCAGGGTCACAAGGCACCACACACACCTTGTTGACGTTGGTTCCAGACATGCTGGCCAGCATAACAATACTACCAGGCACCATACGACGCTGCATGATACGAGCTGCCGCCGTGGCAAAGAGAAAGGTCCCAGTAACGTTGATATCCATGATCCGGCGAAACTTGTCTACTGGATAATCGGTGGCAGCACTTCGCCCAAAGATGCCGGCACAGGTGACCAAGCCCCGGACAGGATATTGAGCGTCCAATTCTGCAATTTCGAAAGCTCTCGAGACGCTCTCTTCATTGGTCACATCGCAAGAAGCGTATCTCAGTTGGTGGCCGGTTCTCTGTGCAACATTTTCCAGCGGTACTGTGTTATCGTTAGACTTCGTGCAGGGAGGACCCAGTGTGGTAGTGGAAGCATACGCCATGTTTCATCCGGAGGCGCTTCGGGCAGATCAGTGCAAAAGACATCAGCACCAGATTCGAGTAAAGTCTGTGCCAGCGACACCATCAGACTTCCGAGACCGCCGGTCACTACCCGCGTCAGCGTCTATGCTATCTTCTGCTGTTTCCACACCCACCAATAATCGTGCGGTCGTTCAAACGGAACAAGTCTTGGCCGCTGTGATGTTGGGAGCTCCCGTTCGACTGCAATGCAACATCATTTGTTTCTGGCGGAGGCATCATCATAATACTGCTTGAAGGGCGTGAATGTGTGCAGAAGTGAGTCCCGCGACTCTGTCACAGTTGACTGGAGAGCACAAGCTGATGGCAATGGTCCTCTACCAACGCCAAGTCGGGCCGTGTACCGCCGAACTCCTTCCAGTCACCGAGAGATGCAACGAAGCAATTCCGAGATGGAGTTGTGCCTCAATTGAACTTCAGCGGTGTGTCATGGCGCTGTCGACGAAAGTACGTAGTCTCAAAAGTACTACACAGAGCTTAGTCGTAACTCTGAGAACAGTTTTGCCTGTCCAGTGACGTGCTTAGGTAAGCGAGTTAATTGACATCGGTGTGAACATCATCGAACCATGGTTGCCACTCGAAGCTGGCATCGTGGTTCCAGCATCCGCACCAGGCCCTTTCACCCATTCAATAAGAGTGCCGGCAATGTCGAAAGTTGTCTGCCGCAGATCATAGAAGACCTTGGGCAAGCTGGCGAAAGCAACCGGTGTGCGAAACTCGGCCACTGCGATGCGGAGGATCTTCTCGTAGAAGCGAGCCAGTGGCCACGTCTTGCCGCACGTGTGCAGTGCAAATGCCAGACAGTGAAGGTTGCTCGGGACATTCGCATCTAACGCCTTGGAGTGGACAATGTAGAAGCGTGCTGCCACGAAGATCGAGTTCATCAGATGTGGATGGCACACCAGCAATTCGTCTTCGTCCATCTGCCGGATCTTGAAAGCGGTGTTCTCGGCGGCATACACGCATCGAGTGTTGGCGAATGCCCACGGTTCCACGGTTTGTCCAGTCCCTTCCGGAGACGCAGTGCGACGCTGTAGAAGGGTGATGACGGCAGTATTTAGGACACAGTTGGTCAAGACTACGTATGCATCCATCTCCGGGCGCTCCCTCGATGCATACTCAGCATTGATCAGACGGAAAACGGCCGCCACGAACTCGTCTCGCCATGCCGTGAGCCGCTCGTCTATGCGTTGTGCCTCCATCTGCCAGGCATCCCGCTCGTCAAAGGCTTCCATGTTGACCGGCTTGCGAAGCAGTTGATGAACCACCGGAAGCTCGGACGCTGCAATTATGATACACAGGGAAAATGCAGAGCAGTAATTGTACGGCCTGATCTGCAGCTCACTCATCATTTCATCCGGGAAATCCCAGAAGGTGTCACTGCAGGGCAGCAACGGACCCCCAGGGGTGGCAGGCAAAGGCAGCTCATACGATGCTCCTATGGTGGAGATACTTTCCAGCATTTGACTCATCCAGTAGGCACGTGTCTTCTCTTCGTGAGTGACCACGGTATTGGTGTAATCTGCCAGTCTCCGCAATGCTGTCGGACTTGATGCAGTACCGAAGTTGCTCGCGTCTGTCAGGCCAAGCTGGACGGTTATCCTTCGAGCCATGGCCAGCAAGTTCCACGATCGTGCGAAGTTTCCTTCTCCATAGTGAAAGACCGACAACATCAGCAGGGCTTGTGCTGATTGCACTGACTGGGTGTCGATGCACCGCAGGATCACAGACGAAGTAAGCTGGGCTCGCAATCGCTCTTGATCCGATGCAGAAGTCGTGATGATACGAGAGTTTGGAAGGGTGATTGCCACAATGGCTTCAACCACCAGCGCGTAGTTGGAAAACCTTACTGTGTCTGTCGACTCCAAGACTTGCATGAACGTTGGCCTGTGCAAGATCGGAAGCCATCGATGATACCTCTGGAACCAGACTCCGCAAAGCTCTTGAATCACCGGAAAGGCCAGAGGATCGTCAAGAGCTTTGTTGTGTGGTGGCGAAAGATCTGTGATGTTGCCTAGGTCGAAGGCATGCTCATTGAGGTCTCGAGCACCTTCCTGAACCCCGATCAATCCTGAAGATTGGTTCGAGCCGCGAGTTGCTGACGCCACTATACTCCCTGCGTCCGCACATGAGCTGTCCATTTGTCCGTAGGCATCGCTACTCGAAGCACTTTGCATGAGATCGCCCGGAGCAACGTCTGTAGAAGCGCGGGCCTCGAGATTCTGCAGCCTGCTCTCCAAGCCATCTACACCATGTTAGCTCTGTACAAAGAGTCTCGGTGGTGGCGACGTACCTATCCGCTGTTCGAGACTCTGAACATAGCCGGCGCGCAAGCCCGCTGCGTGTCGCTCCTTGTCCGCGTACTGGCAGACCAAGCGGGTCTTTTCGCAGAGGCCGCATTTTGGCCTTCCTCTGTCACAGGCGGTCTTGCGCCTTCGGCAGACGTTACACCTGACGAACGGTCCTCGGTCAGACAACACCTGCAGAAGAGACCCGGGCTCACTTACGCGGCTTTCCTCTCCGACGGCGGAGTCGGCGCTGTCTCATCGTTCATGCTGGTGCTAACAGTAAATTAGCTGATAGAAAGGGTATGGTGAGGCGGCGAAGAGTGTGTCCGTTTTGCCGGCTGTTTTCGGGCCATGTCAGGCCGAGCCAAGCTGACCCGCCCATATCCACACGGACTGCGGAGCATTCTTCCCGCGACCTCTTCTCCTCCACGCCTGCGCTTGCTTCAAACCTTGTGCCTTCGTATCAGTTTCCTTGCCTGCACCGAGTCATGAACCACGAGGCTGCCACGATGCCGCCAATCGTGCGCGGATCTTGTTCCTGCACCCCAGCCTATGGTCGGCTGGGGCTCATGGGGAAGACCGCAACGCCTAGGTCTTGGAAGTACATAAGAACAGCTCGACCGTCCCAGATGTCGACACTCTTGCTAGTCAAGGTCTCTTCTACGCGTCTATCACCATGCCAGTACTACCACAGTTCGAAGGATACACTCTTGAAGTCGTCTTGACGACAGCCAATGCTGCCGCTCAGGCATGGTATGGCTACGAACAAGTATGTCTGACCAGTCATCTACATCATTACACGACAACAAGCAGACTGACCACTGTTAGGGCATCATCGCCGGAATCCTGGTCAGCGAACGGTTCCTGGACACCTTTCCATCCGTCAGAAACCCGGTCATGCAAGGGACCTTCACCAGCATCTTCTCAGTAAACATCTGCACCATCGCACGTGTGTTATACATAGCTGACCAGAGTAGCTTGGAAATCTCGTCGGCTGCCTTGTGACTGCTCTATGCGGTGACAAGCTGGGCCGCAAGAACACGCTACGAGTTGGGGCCGGCATTAGCAGCATTGGAGCAATCCTTCAGTTCTCAGCTACTTCATTCGTGCAATTGATGATTGGGAGAGTGATCAACGGACTCGGCAATGGTACGTACCGATGGCAACGAGCTTCCGCATTGTACTGACCTGCAAGGTATGACCTCTGCGACGTGTGGCGTGTATCAAGCCGAATGTGTCCGAGGCTCTCGAAGAGGCAAGCTTGTTGCACAACGTTGTCTTCTACATGATTGCGAGCTGGCTGACACTCGGAACATTCTTCTTGGAGAACTCTGGCCAGTGGCGGATTCCGTTCGCCCTCCAACTGGTTCCAGCTATTGTGCTCATCGCCTTTCTGTTCCTAGTGCCCGAATCACCTCGCTGGCTGATGCTCCGAGATCGACACGAGGATGCCATCGAATCGTTGCGACGATATCTCGGCAAAGGCTTGAGCAGTGACGACGACGTTGTGCAGAACGAGTACAAGTCCATCCGAGGTTCGCTGGAGATCGAGCGGCAATCTAAGATCTCATTCAAGACGGTCATTCTCCTGCCGAGATCGATCGTCTCATCTCAAGCGCATGTTGCTGGGTATGGGTGGACAATTCATGCAACAGATGGGCGGTGTAAGCTCTACCTGATCGCCATTGCAACCACGTCCCCATTACTGACTTCGACAGATCAACGCATTGAACTATTATTTCAGCATCACATTGGTCGAAAACCTCGGTATGAGCGCACTCATGGCTCGTATCCTCACCGGTGTCAACGCAACAACCTACTGCATCTCCACTGCCCTCGCTTTCTAGATCATCGAAAGAGTTGGACGACGATTCCTCATGCTGTCTGGTCTTGGGTTGCAAGGCTTTGCCTATATCATGGTCGCCATTGCTGTGGGACTTCTGGCTACTGCTCCGCAGCAGGTAAGGCACCAAGCACCATTGAATCACGCATGCGACAAGCTAACCGTTGTTCAGTGGGGAGCGGTTGCCATCACCTTCCTCTTCTTCTATTACGCCGCTTTCGGGTGCACCTGGGGTATGGTGCCTTGGATCTATCAGGCTGAGATCAACTCGATGGCGATGCGTGTACGCGGGGCTGCCGCTGCGACGTCAATGAACTGGTTGTTTGGATTCGTATGCACGCAATTCACGTCTGTCGGTATTCGCAACCTAGGCTACAGATTCTACATCAGTGAGTCAGATGCGGCAGTACCGATGAGCCTACTTTGCTGACCAAATTAGTCTTCGCCGTGCTGAACGTCGCGTTCCTGCCTGTCGTTTACTTCCTGTATCCAGAGACGGCAAATCGGACACTGGAAGACCTGGATGATTACTTTGACCGTGACTCCGGACACTCCACCATCATTCGCATTGGAGACAAGGTTGCCAAACAGCATAGTCGTCCGCAGGAGGCGATCGACGCCGAGAGAAGACGAATCGATATGATGAACGAATCCGAGGTGTTGGGCCGTAAGATGAGTGGCACAATTCATGTTGAAGCACTCTCGTAGGTGGCATTGGTGACTCGAAGGAGTCGTGATTACGGTATGGACGAAGCAACCGTCAATTGAATGGACATGTGAAGGATATCTCGTCTCTATCGTCGGTCGAATCAACGTATACATGAGATTACAATCCCCCCAAAACTGTGCATGCACGAGACAGTCGAATCAACCTGCTATGCCTGAGTTTGAGGCTCAATCAGTCAGACTAATCTTTCTCTGGAATATGTTTGCACTGAAACGGAGTGATTACTCTAGGTGTTGGGTCACTGCGACTCTCTAGGTGATTGGCTTCGCCTGTCACTCACGGGACACTCTCACTGTACCTCGTTGACATCGTCGAATGTCGTCCGGTCATCGAGATTCGAGACACCTAGAACTCAAATTTCATCAGAAGCCACTATGGAGCCCGGTGCTCGGAAACATCAATTAAAGTATTCAAGCACCCCATCGGCCTCGGTGCCCGCTGATCACTGGCAAAGGTCATCCGGGAGACCTCCCTACCTTATTTAAAAGAGGAAGGCAGTCCGTGTGAAACTTTGCCGATGTGCTTGGCTTGCGTCCAGCCGGCATCGACATGGCCCGTAGTCCGGAGCCTCCTCGCCGCGACAACTGCCTGTTCAAGGTTTGCCGCTCGCCTCCTTTTCGATACCCACAGATGAGCTCGAACGAAGACACCGGGTGCCATCCACCACAGACTACTACTGGCCGAACGCGAAACCCCAACAGCATAAGTACATCCAGGCACAGAAGCTCTGGCGGGTCAAACAGTGGTTCGGCGACGAGCCCCGTGGGTCATGGACAGTTTGTACGGAGTACAGCGTAATGGAAGGCAGGTACAAATATGATTCCACGATTGCTTTAGGTATTCTAGCATTTCCTCTTCTCTGCATTTCATCTCCTGGCACTTGTGCACTATCTCGAATCTCACCTCCTCAACATGGCAGCTCCGATCGTGGCACAACCGCACGACATCACACTCCCTCAACTCAGCAAAAGCCTACCCGACGTTGTTGTAACAGAGATACAGTCTCCCAAAGAGGTCGTTCAACGATGGCTTACAGCGTTCCAAGCTGCATTCGATAGCGGCCGTGCGGCGAACGTTGCGGCACTTTTCCACGAGGATGGGTGGTTTCGCGATCATCTAGCCATGTCGTGGGACTTCCGTACTCTGCGAGGGCCTTCGAAGATCGCGCAGTTCCTCGAACCACTCCTCGGCAAAGCAAAGCTGCACTCTCTGAAGATACAAGAAAGCGGCAAATTCGCGCCGAACAAGCAGGAGCCAATCTCTGGACTCGAGTGGGTCGAGTCCATGTTTTCGTTTGATACTGGCGCTGGTTCAGGCAAAGGCATGGTCAGACTCGTCGCCCTGCAGAACGGATCGTGGAAAGCGCACATGGTATACACAGCGCTCCAGGACCTGCACGGCTGCGTGGAAGCTGAGGGTGAACATCGACCTCACGGAGGTAACAATTCGCTCAAGGGCGGCGTGTCAGAGGGCAACTGGTACGAACGTCGACAGCGCCAGAAAAAGTTTATGGACGAGCAGCCGCAAGTTCTGCTCATCGGCGCCGGCCAGTCGGGTCTCAATCTCGGAGCTAGACTGCAAACCCTAGGACTGTCTTGCTTGATCATCGACAAGAACGAGCGGGTCGGCGACAACTGGAGGCATCGCTATCGAACACTGGTTACCCACGACCCAGTACAGTACACGCATATGGCGTATATGAAGTTCCCAACGAATTGGCCACTGTTTACTCCAAAGGATAAGCTTGCGGATTGGTTCGAGATTTATGCCAACGCAATGGAACTGAACGTCTGGCTACAGTCTACTGTGAAGTCTGCAGAATTTCAAGACGACTCCCAGTCATGGAACGTAGAAGTTACTCGGGCAGACGGTAGCACGCGATCTCTAAAGCCAGAACACGTGGTGATGTGTACCGGCCACGCCGGAGAGGCCAAGGTACCGAGCTTCCCAGGACAATCTTCCTTCAAAGGCACCGTATACCATGCAAGCCATCATAAAGATGCCAGCCAGCAGGAGAATGTAGCTGGCAAGAAGGTTGTCGTTGTCGGTACCGGAAACTCTGGACATGACATCTCTCAGAACTACTACGAAAGCGGTGCTCAAGTGACCATGCTCCAGCGAGCTGGGACATATGTCATCTCCGCCAAAACAGGCCTCTTCATGCTCCACGAAGGCATGTACGACGAGCAAGGCCCACCCACCGAGGACGCTGACATTGCCGGACAAAGTCTACCAATTCCTGTGCAATTTGCTCTGAACGTTGGCTTGACGGATCGCATCAAGGAAGCTGAAAAGGCCAGTATCGAGGGCCTTGGTAAAGTAGGCTTCAAGCTTGACTTCGGCCATGATGGATCTGGCATCTATCGGAAGTATGTAACGAGGGGAGGTGGGTACTACATCGATGTCGGTGCCAGCCAGCTTATCATCGATGGGAAGATCAAGGTTGAGCAGAGCCCGGATGGGATCAAATGCTTCAACGAGAACTCGCTCGTCCTTGCCGATGGTAGGGAATTGGACGCTGATGTCGTGGTGCTCGCGACCGGGTATGACAACATGCGCACAACGCTGAGAAAGGCGCTGGGCGACAAGATTGCGGATAGATGCAAGGATGTGTGGGATCTGGACGAGGAGGGCGAGATCAACGCGGTGAGTACCCCGAAGTCTCGGAGTGGTTGCCCAATTCATGTACTGATATGCTTTACAGATGTGGCGGACGTCTGGGCACCCAAAGCTGTGGTTCATGGGTGGAAGCCTTGCTTTGTGCCGTACCTATTCTCGATTTTTGGCATTGCAGATCAAGGCAACCGAGGAGGGTCTGGTAAACTGAATGTTTGTAGCTGGATATATCTCAGCGATTGTGCCAAAGCCACCCAGCAGCTCAACATTGCAAGCATTCGTCCATCTTCTGCGAAGCCAACTGTAGGTCTTTCTTCAGATCGTGGAACCAGAGTTGGTCGAAGAAGGATTCGTTTTGCAGTTTTCCTAGGATCCTGGTCATGTCAGAGCCAACTTCTTGGTGCTGGAAGTGTATCATCTGGCCGACTTCAGCGGCTCTCGAAAGCTGCCCTTGGGCTCGCGGTCGTCTGACTGCGTCGTAGGCCCCCAGGGCTGCGCTGATTTGTGTCTCAGAGTTGCCATTATCACACGAGCCGCGGGCAAGTTTCAGCATGAGTTCTGATAACACCAGAGCATCTTCGACTCCTTGTGCAGCACCAGCGGCTTGGAACGGAAGTGACGCGTGAGCACTGTCACCGACGAGCACGGCGCGCCCACGGTAGTATGTCGGCGTATGCAAGTGATGAAAGAATCCCCACCTTATCGGGCTCGCCTTGCTGAGGAGGCGAAGAAAGCGTTCGTCGATCCCGCGGTCCTGGAAGTCTGCCATCATCTGCTCGTGAGTGACCTTTTCTGTCACCGTATGGCCCGCTCGCCATGGCTTGCTGGCATCGGCGACGCATAGAAGGAAGTTGAACTCCTGCCAGAGGATATATGTCAGCACATTCCACTCCATCAGGAACGAGTTGGGGAATACGCAAGCTTACCCTGCCTTCTGAAATGCGGTAGGCAACGCAACTTCTTCTGTCGCCGAAGTAAAACTTGGCAGTATCTGTATGCGATCCAAGGATTTCTTGGGCCTCAGCGATCGGTATCACACCTCGATAGCAATACGAGTCGGCGTATACCGGCTCCACCTGATCAGGGTATAGATGTCTCAAGATGTGCGCTCGCACTGTACTCTGAATACCATCTGAGCCAACCAGAATGCTGGCGTCGGCGGTTTTGCCATCTGCAAAAGTCAAGATGACCTTATCTGAACACTGTTGGACATCCTCCAGTCGCTTGTCGAACTGGACGTTATTCATAGGTATAAAGCTGGTCATGATATCGAGTAATGCTTTCCGGTGGGCCTGATTATGTTAGCACTGCTGAAGAGGATACTAAGAGTGGCGAGGGACGGACAGATTTGCGAACGTAGTCAGGATGGCCCCAACTCGACTGTCCATACCACTTCTCAGTCAGACCTGAGGTCAAGAATTAGTGGTCGATGGTGAGATGTGGTCGAGATCTTGCAACTGCGAGGCCGTACCAAGGCCCTCTTCGAGAAGGAGACCCTCGAAGAAGACATGTTGAGATTCCGCTGACTTATTACCAACGCATATGGCTTCGTACTTCTCGCGGAATGCAGGCTCAATCATGTCCATAGCCCGCATGCCGTTGGGTCCGAGCCCGATGCCAGCTCTGTGTTGCAGTCAGCGGATTGAGCTTCATGCTGCCTCGCAGTACAATACCAGCTCACCCCACAGCAGAGTATTCGTTCGCTTCTTCGTATAGCGTAAACGATACACCCTTGTTGTGCAAAGCCATGGCGAAGGCAAGGCCCCCGATGCCAGCGCCTGGTCTGGTAAGTACTCTAGACGAATCGGTTGAGGTGCTGAAGTCGTACCGACAATGGCGACATGCAGGCCTTCTTCACGGCTATTAGCCATGTTGGATCTCCGGAAGCTCGTGTCAGGTGTCACTACTCAGAATGTCGTGTCATGTCGTCTTAACTGACACGATTCGAAGATGTAAGGCACACAGCCAAATATGATTGCAAGAAGAGGTGCAGAAGTACAAGTAAGGTGGCTCTCCACTGCACCCGACTGTCCGCATCTCCGCAAACGTGCCACTTCCTCCCCATACTCCCAAGCATAGACTCCATCGCGGGAGGAATGACTCTTAGCGAGCTGCTCTCACTCGGAGAAGTTTTTACCACCCAAGTGGGTACTACATAGTTACCTCCGACGACTAGGACAACACCAATGAAGCTGCCAGCCAAACGGGCACGCAGAGGCACCCTACATTCATCGAGGTAAACTTTCTTCTAATGCATACTTGATCTCCCCTTGCCACACATCAGGGCGAGTGAGCCCTTCCTCGCAAGCCTTCGGTACCTGGCAACACGGTCTATGCGAGCGTACCTTCCACAGTAGCAGCAGCAGCAGCCTTCCAATCTGAACAGAAACCTGCGTAAAAGATCCGGCAACCTGGAGGCACGGATTCTCGATAGCACTTCTCGAGGCGACCTGCGACGGTCGTGCCCGGTTCGTACATCGCTTCCCAAGACAGCAGGAATCAAACGCCAACGGAGTAACCCATGACAAGTCCACCGTGGTACTCCCGCCTCGCAGATGTTTGCTGCTGTCAACATCGCCGCTGTACAACAGTGAAAAAGTACCGCTCGTAGCACCAAGCTCGAGACGGCGCGCACCGCCGCATGTCGAGATACAGATGGCTGGACACAAGGCAGAAGCAAACAGCCTGCGATGCGGTCAGCTGCTCAGACTCAACGATGTCTATAAAGTAAAAAGATCCACTTGCAGCCCGCCCGACATCCAGCAGACTTCGACTTCGGTTTTCTTTTCCCTCGCCATCAATCTCAAGATCTCTTGGATCGTATACCACACAGTATGCTCCCGGGCGAACCACTATGCCGATGGAAAGCCTGCCAATCGCTCCCCAACCTGGGCACTCGATTTTGCAACCAATGTAAGTGCAGTATCCTGACTTCTCGAGCAGAGCCGATCTGAGTAGCTGAGCTGACATCTACCAGATGCATGCCAGGGTACGTCAGTGAAGAGGTGTGCCCGTGTGCGGTAAACTGCTAAATCCGCATCCTCTTGTGCTCAGGCTTCGGTGGTAAATGCGAAATGGCCGTAGCGTTCGAGAAAG
This sequence comes from Extremus antarcticus, assembly GCA_033117895.1. NCBI lineage: Eukaryota > Fungi > Ascomycota > Dothideomycetes > Mycosphaerellales > Extremaceae > Extremus > Extremus antarcticus. The sequence continues at coordinate 20,628 of JAWDJX010000042.1, read as the reverse complement.
CAGATCTCTGTGTAGATCACAAGTGCATTGCTGAAGCTTGTTGCCACCCGAAACCTCTCGAGTCTGACGCTTGTGAGTTTCATCAATGCCGGAGGTGCAGGAGGGTCGGGCGAACTCAAAGGAACTCGAAGGGCGAAGTCAGGGGATATAGTGGTGATTGTGGTGGGCGCATGCCTCAACATCTCGGATGCCCAGCAATCGAGGTCCTGCTGATGACTGCCAGACCAAGAAACTGGATGCTGTACGGTCTCGTAGACTCACTGAAACCACAACGAGGCTATGTGGGGGCAGGTTGCAATAGTCGAGAGGGGAAGATGGTTGGCCTCGAAGAGATATGGCAGGGCTTATCGGTGTGGAGTAGCGCCAGGAAGCTTGAGAATCAATATAAGTAAGACCATCTATGCATTCCTTCATTCGTCCGTCACATCGTCCTATCGAGTCTGTGGTTTTTGAAGTCAGCTCATGTATCGCTGCGCTTCATTCTCATTCGGGTTTCCGCAGTATCATTGAACCTGCATCTCCTTGAAACGATTGAGCCGGTAGCAAATGCCGAAGAAGAAACAGCTGAAGCGATCGGACACCTTAGCAAATATCTCATAGATCCGTTTTCGAACCAGTGATCTCGACCTGCTCGGATCCGCGGTCATTCGCCCTCAATGACCAGCGAGCCGCATCTCGGACATCCGAAGTGGTGTACTCAGCAACCAGATTTCCCCAGCTGCCGCCATATCCTTGACTACCATCCCCGAAAGTAGATCCATCTGGCAGCCTCATCACATCTTGAACCGGGTTGGTACCTCCTGAACACAAGCCGTAGAAGTGGGAGTTCGTCGGCTCAACAGCCATGACGTTCATGACCTGCTGAGTACCACCAGCAAGTTGGTACCTCCTGAACACAAGCCGTAGAAGTGGGAGTTCGTCGGCTCAACAGCCATGACGTTCATGACCTGCTGAGTACC
>JAWDJX010000042.1:0-19574 GCA_033117895.1 Extremus antarcticus | reverse complement strand
GTACCACCAGCAATGTTCCAACTTCCGGAGCCATACGAGGAGATGTCACTGCCGCCATTGAAGTACTGGCCAACGGTCATAGCACACGGCCCTGGACCGTCACACCATGAGAACGACGGATCAGAATCAGTCGCGGGCCACGGCGATGGAGGTCCCTCTCCGCTAATGCCTTGTTTGTAATTAGACTCGCTTTGCAGGAATGACATGAAGACGTTTGAGGCATGGTTCCATGCGACATTGTACAGCCAGAAGTGTTCGCTGCCCAATCCTAAGAGCCATGTGCCCTTGGTTGCTTCGATGAGTACACCGCCCTTAGCTGAGATGTCGGTGCCTCCACTACTGCCATCGCTGGGGTGATCGGCGACCCAAACCCAAACGTTGTCGATGTACGCTGACGATTTATTCGTGAGGTGCATGCCAATGTATGCGCCTTGACACGTTGCGGAGTCGCCACAGTTGACCTCGGTGTCGCGAGTGCCCCCGACAGTGATGAGGCTGTTGTGTATCGAGACATCTCCCGGCTTATCGCCAGCGAGGTTGACCTGCAAGATGATCGCGCCCGGTAATTGTTGACCGACGGTGAAGCGAACGTCTTGAATATGTGCTGTACCAACCTGGCCTGGCTCGCCGATGCGAACGACGGCAGTGGGCTGGTCTTGATTCGCAAAAGCTGAGCCGTAGCCGCTGATGGTGGACCAGCCATTGCCAATCAGTTCTGTTCCGGGCGGAATTGTGATGGTCCGCTGGGTTCGATAGATGCCGTAAGGCAGGAATGCGATCTTTCCTGCTTCGGCAGCATGAGCCAGAGCAGCCTGCAAAGCATTTCCATCGTCCGTGGACCCGTCACCTTTGATGGTGAAGCCGCCATCTTGAGCTGGGCTTTTGAGGTTCACGATATCCTCAACTGTAGCCTCGGGATACGGGTCCGCGGTCATCACGGGATAATTACCGTCGGGAGCGATCTGTGAAGGCCTGGAGAGGTCCCGGATTGGTCCATCGGCCTGATATATTGGACCGCTGCCAAAGGTGTTCCCGTGAACGTAAGTTCCGACATGCGTGCGAGCTGTTATCTTTGGCTGTCCCGCAATAACCACCACATCATGTTCAGTGTTGTCAATATTGATGTTCTCGAGCACAAAGTTTGGAAAGGCGTTGTTGCTAGTGAGGAACACGTGGGAGCTCACGGAGACTGTGTCAATAATCGAGACGAAAGGCCCGCCGTCTTGCTGAAAAACCACTGGAAATCCTACTGTGTCGAATGTGGTTGCAAAGATATTGATTGCGAAGCCACCCGCTGTCCGGATTCCGACTGTCGTGTCTTTGAAGGTCATGTTCTTCAGTGTGACTTCCTGAGCACCGAGGTAGTCAACCCCGATGTTGCCAAAGGAGACCATGGTGTCGCCAACCTGAACCGTAGAGCCTCGGCCCATCGATATACCTGCACAGAAGTCAGTCGGCGCTGCGATGAACCCGAGAGATTGCCACAGCATACCTGTATGTACGTCTTGTGGTAGTCGGATTTGGACATTGACCAGGCCAGAATTCTGAGCGACCCTCCAGTTCAGCGCTGTGAAGTCTTTCGTGCCAGCCTGTTGGGTCGTATGCAGAACGATGTTCTTCAGCATGGTGGAGAACTTCAACTCTCCGCCATTGCCGGGCCTGTCGTGACCGCCTACAACGAGTGAGCAGCCGGTGAAGCTACTTGAGGCAGAGATGATAGGCGGCTGCGCAGCATCGCCCACCAAGATGGTGTCAGTAAATATGAACAGCGTCTCATCGAGTTCGTATGTGCCGGGAGCCAAGTATACAACACGAGGTTCGCCTGCCAGGAAGCCATTGTCGCGGTTACCACGATGAGGGCCGCCAGATGCGATGGCATTTCTGAGACCCGCGGCATCGCTGACAGCCACATACACCTGGTACTCGAAAACGCCATCGAGAAACGGGACAAAATCGTTCGCGTTCGGGTCGCTACGGTCAATGTTCGGGAACCACCAGTCTGAGTTACTCGACGGAGGCGGCGCTGGCGGTAGAGGCTGCGATGGCCCATTGCTACACGTCGCACCGAAGTCCAGGACATTGCGGGCATGCTGCATATAGTTGCAGCCTCTGTCGGAAGGAATGTCGCTGTTCGCAGCATCCCACATCAAACCATTGTATCCAGGCACGTTTCTGGACTCCTGAAGCAAGCCAGGTAGATTCTCGATATCGATGAAGTCGAACTCTGCTGTGAAGTAGAAGGGCACAGCGTCAGCAGTGTCTGGAGCAAGAGCAGCCCTCACAGTGAGGAACCCTCATACCCATCAGCACTTACCTGCCCCTTGCGTGGATCCAGGGACACCACAATGCAGCTTCGCATTCGCCGAGGCCGTGCCTGACAGATACCCGGCCACTCAGCCAGGTTGTAGCGCCCGCCTGGCCCGTTTGGATTGTCGTTGGAGTCCCGAAACAGATCGTTCGCCGAGCACTGATTGTTGTAGAACTGTATAAAGAGATAATAAAACTCTGCTTCCTTGATGGCCTGGTCCATGTCCGCAATCGGCAAAGGACACTGCGGCGCGCCGGAAACGAAGTAGCGATTGCTGGGTCGCTCGCGAAATGCCCTCGCAAGTTGTTGACAAGATCTCCCAGAAACTGAGAACCGTTGTCAGACTCGACGTCAATGTCCCAGCCGTCAACGAAGGTATCTCCAAAAGGCCGAGGCGAATTCGAAGTCACGGCAGGATTCGCGTAGCTGTTCCAAAGCGAGAACGCAACATCTTGTGCATCGCCCGGACTCGTAAGTTGCCAGTCGCTGCCACCACCACCAAGACTGATGAAGACCTTCTTGCCGTTGGCTTTGCAAATGTCGATGTCCCTCGCAAGTTCGTCGCATCCGTCGCAGGTTCCGTCCGGTCTTAGCTCGTGGCTCCCAATGAAGCCGTTTGGGAACCTGCCATTGCCGAACTGTGACAGGAATGGGATGATGAGGATGTCAGCGTCCTCATCGGGAGCACAGTAGTCAGCTAGATTCCGCTCGTTGTCATCTTGTCCCTGCAGAATCGGTCAGTCACGGATCCCACCATCAAAGCGATGGTCTGTACCCAGTACAGCACTGATTCGAATCTCTGGGCGGTCGGAATCGCTCGAGAGACAACAGCCCGTGCGGCGATGGCGGCTAGAAGCACCCGATTGAGAATGTTGATATGCATAGCAGCGCAGGTAAGAAACAACAAGACTGGTAGATCGCGGGTCGAAACAAGACTGGTGCGGGCCCATACCTACGTATGAAGACAGTATATATCTTGACTCCCATTTCAGGAGAAGGTTGAATCCAGCCCAGCAAGCCATCGTTCAATGGTAACATGGTTGGTGAGCCGGATTAACAAAGGTACCCTCTCACCGTACTTCTGCCCATGGCTTGCAACATGGCCAGTAGAGCTTGAGGACTATCAAATGTTCAGCTGGCGCTGATGGCGAACCGCCGCTTGCGGTGAGCCCCTCGTGGACAACGTCCAATGTACACTATCCGTATGCTTTGGCCTTCGCCATGGAGCAAGCCCGGCGCCGCGCGGACACGGTGGCGTCAGACCCAGGAACGAGGGCTTGCCGTGGCTCTTTGTTTCGACATACCAGGGGCAGTGCCGAGCTGTCCACATGCAAGTCAGCTGTCCCGGATTTGTCATGGAGATGTCTCGGAGGGGTGGTGTGATGTGGCTTGAAGTTCTGGACGATCCAAGACATGGATTTTAGCGGTCGAGCAGTAGAATGTCCGTGAAATGATGGTGAAGATCCAACATCTGCGCGATCGCTCCACCGGAGGAGTGTAGGCATGGCGTGTCAATAGACGTGAAGGTGGGATGAAAGACGCAGTGCTCTCGAAACATTGATGGTCATTTTGCGCCGAGTTCTGGAAGCTTGAACCTCCCAAGCTCTCAGCTCGAGCCTTAGCAATGCTTAGTAAAGTCCTTGCGTCTCCGTTAGGATCCGTCACATAGATTCGATTTTATCAGTGATTCATGTCGATCTCAGAGCTGGGGAAAGGATGCACCACGCTCACCGTCTCCGTCGAAGCTCTCTAGAGCAGATGCAGGTTTGAGTCTGGCCAAGTCTGAGACACAGGGGGGTATCAAGCAGCCAGACAGAGCAGCGTCCCAAAACCTGCCCTGCTTGCAACCGTCCTACACCACGAACAGCTCTGCGCCTCATCTCAACTACTACCGAGCGCCAGTAAGTTTCCAGCCGCTCACCTCTTCTCCTCCTTCCTCTTCGGAGCAAAGTTCGACAACCACACCCTCGCTCTGTCTAGGTCCCCAGATTCCGCCTCAAGACCCCCAAGCGCCCATTCAACCCCATACCCTCCTTTCCCACTCACATCTTCTTCAGCAGCAAGCATCTCCGCCAGCTTCTTCCTCCTCTGACTTCCCTCGTCCACGCAGAAGTGCAACGGAGTCGCCCCCACTCTCATCAAACCGTCCAGGAAAGTCTTGATCATCGGCAACGCTTCTTTCGTAGTGATGTTGGCCGCCATCTCCGAATGCTTCCGGCCCGTCTTGCAGTACTCATTTCTGCACCACGCTTTCCCGCAGCCGGTCACGAGCTGCTGGAGGTATCGCCGTTCGACACGACGACGCAAGGCCTTGCCCTCGGGGTCGTACATACTGACGTACAGCGGCCCGAAGCACACACTACACAAACCCACATCATTCCCCGGCCCCTGCCCCTGCCTTGTCCCCGCACGCGTATCACCAGATTTGGAGCAAACATCTAGCGTCCTACCGCAGTTGAGATTCCCGCACGGCACCGGAGGGGGTCGGGATAGTCGATCGATATCGTGAGATTTCAAATGCGTTTCCATATCCCGCAGCCGCACAATTTTAGAGCACATGTGACATTCCGTCGTCCGCGCGCCGTCGGCGAGTTCATGCGGCGTCATGCCTGAGAGCAGGGCCTCGGCGTTCGGAACGTCTGGGTCGCCGTCTTGAGGGACTTCGAGGTGGCAGAAGCGGCAGAGGATAGTTTTGGCTGGGCAGGTGGTTGTGCGGTGCTGAGCAAGCGCGGGTATCGATGAGAACGTCTCCTGTGTACTGCAGTCGCTGCATCGGAGGACTTCGGTGGGATGATTTAACGTATCGTGTTTTTGGCGAGAGGAGATGGTGTTGCCGTAAGCGTCATCGTGAGGGCAGTGCCAGTGGTTCTGGTAGGCTGGTGATGCTTTCTGGAAGACTTGGCCGCAGCCGTGAGGGCAGAGGACGTTGTTGCGGAGGCAGAAGTTCTCGTGGAGGATGAGTCGGCCTTCAGGTACCCATTGGTTGCAATTCTTGCACTGCACATCATCGGGATCATGCGCTGCCTCGGCGTCTTCACTGATGTCGACTACCGATCCAGACTCTGAATGCTTTGCGCGAAGGGTGAAGCGTGATGGATGTTGCGGTGTAGTGCCGTTGGTGTGATCGCCATTGGTCTGCGGCTTTGAAGGCGCGAAAGCATGGACTGAGACAAACAGGGCATCCGCCTTCTCGAGCTGGACGTTCGATGGCTCTAGCCGTATGCGCTTCGTTCGATGGCCGTCGAAGTCGGCGAAAACGAACTCATCGATCCGTGGTTTCGCACGCTGAGTCGCAGAGAGAGGGCTTACAAGCAGATCCATATCGTCCTCGTCGGTTTCGCCACTCAGCTCAAGTTCCAGCGGCTGGGTTCTGTTCCATGAAGAAAGGGTGAAGTCGATGTAGTCCCCAGGCAGGACCTGACCCTCCTGCGCATTGAACAGATCAAGTTCGCCACCCGCAGAGGTCCCCTGTTCACTTCCTGGCAGTTTCGTCATCTTCTCTGCAATCCGCTTCATCGTCTCCCGCGCCTGATCTTCGTTCAGAGCTTCGATATCGACTTCTAGATCTGTGTCGACAATGCACACACCATCTGCGCCTTCTGGCTTGAATCCATCAATCAAAAAGCGATACTCGTCCTTCTTCCCATGCAACCCTCGCCCATGCTGCACCACCAGGACCTCGCCATTCGTGAGCGTAGTGTAGTTCTGCCTCAGATGCTGCTCGAGTAAGGCCTTCCAGTCCTCGGGATCGTAGCCTGCCTCGAGCGGTCTGAGCTTGACGAATGTGCCTTTGGGTAGTTGCTTCGCGTGCACTGTGATGATTGGGTGGCTGGAACCACTTGTGGGATTTGTGTCATCGTCGTCGTCGATGACCATAGGCTCTGACTCCTTACTGCCATCTCCCCCAGAATTCTGCGACCCTGCATCTTTCAACTCTGCATCCTTCAAGCCTAGCGATTCCAGCAAGAACGGACTCAACTCCGCTTCTCCGTCATCCGTCGAGAATTCTCGAATGCCGGCGTATACCACTCTGCCATTCCCCGGATTCACCAGCCTAAACGTCAAAGGGTGTGGCAGCTGCTGTCGCTGGTCCTGGTATTGCGACTCCGCCTGTCGGTACGCCGAGTACGTGGCCGAGTTGTAGGGATCGTATGTGGGGAGGTCGCGTTGCGCGTTCTCGGCCGCCGCATGCCATGAAGCTGCTAGCAGTTGTTCAAGCGCGGAAGGTGGAAGTGTGATTTTGTCGCCGGGTAATGGGTGCGCGCGGCGGCTGCTGGCTATCGTGAACTGCGCGGACCATGATAACGATGGCGGAGGTGTAGCGGCCATGGTTGCGGTAGGGTTGTTTAGCTGGGCGTATCGAGGAAGAGAGAGGCTTCTTGTCGGCTATATTAGCATACGCATAGCGAGAAATTCGAGTGTGAATGTTGTACTAACCTGGTGAGAGGCAAACGTCACTCGAAGCTTCCATCATCATATGTCAATTCGTCAGCGGAGCCTAGTCGTCTGCATTAGGAAGCAGGAGGAGAAACGTTTCTCCGGCAAGCTCCGTTCCGTTCCGTTCCGTTCATGCGATATGAGCTTCGACATCGACTTCTAACTCTACTCATCATCACATGAACAATGGCCGATCTCGATCGACTACCAACTACCCTTCTAGATCTCCTTGCGAACACGCTAGTACTCCGCCAGCTTTCTCCTTACATTCCCAGTAAAAGCCTCTTGGCGCTCTCCGCCACCTGTAAGGATATCCAGGACATCATCATATCTCAATCGGAGCCATGGCGACATCTGGATCTCACTGGCATTACGTCCGCCATGATCGACTCGTCGCCGATCGATTCCGGTGGCATCTCTTGGCGTGCGTTCTACAACGATCAGAAACTCTTCGACGCACAGCAATGGCCAGCGGCTAACAGGATCTAGGAGCCGAACGAATGGATGAAGCACTAACCGAGGACGACTTCTACTCCGGCCCACTAAGAGGGATCTTCGGACGTCTGCATCAGCAGCGTCTCCTCCGAAACGTGCGTACTCTGGTCTTGGATGGACTCTCTGTACCGGCCGACATAGTGCGAGAGATTGTCTCCGAAGATAGATACAACGTTCGAATCCTCAGTATACGGGAGTCGAAACATCTCAATCAAACCAAGCTCCAGCAAGTACTACGTTACATCACGAGGCCGACTCGAGCGGAAGGCACTCCCAAGCTTAAAGCACTCTATTTCTTTGGACCCAGGAACACCGTCCGTGCGAACAGTGGTCAACAGTACGGCCTACCTTTATCAGGCCGACATGGAGTCTTGGGATCCGAAGGCGCTCAGATTGGAGCCGAGTGGAACCGGCGCTCATCTTCTACTCTGCAGACGTACATCTCTGATGACGAAAGCAGGTGGTATGGCTCCACCGGCCGCGTAATGAAACGTCCCCTCTCCGACTGGCCAGAGACTCTCCACGCTTGTAGGGACCTCGTTGCATTCGACGCCGTCCTCTGCCGCGGCATCCGCCACAATATCACAAAGGTCTCTAGCGAAAGCTTTCTGCAACCCGCAATCGCCACCGTGGCCCTTGGTCGAGGCTGCGAAGTCTGCAGCAGGTCTCCCGAAGGGCCATCTATCTTCGGCACAACACCATCTCACACGCTTCCGCTACTCAGCCCAGTACCACTGCACTCATCCACCCTCCGCGCTGCCCAAATATCCCACCCAACGGGAACCCGCCCACCCCACCTCTACGCCCGCTGCGAAGACTGCCTCCGCGGCCGCTGGTGCGAACGCTGCAACCGGTGGTGGTGCGAAGACTGCTATGACGACCCAGTCAGCAAACTCCACCTGCGGACCGAGATGCAGCAGCTCGAGCTCCGCGAGCAACTCGAGCGAGAAGAGATAACAGGACCGTCGTGGGGGACTTCGGCGACCACGTCGTCAGTAAAGGTATATTCCAAACTCTGCGTCGAGCACTGCCTGGTGAGCGAGATGATGTCTGGGGCTGGTAGTAATGGGATGTGGGGTTGAGATCGACCAAAGCTCCGCCAATGCTCTGTTGGACAAAGCACAACTATTCTACCAGTTCTAGGCACATGTACGCTCATCCAGCATACGCTCACCGCCCACTGTTTCTCAATCATAGCACTGGCTGACAAGACTCTAGGCGGGTGTGCACAGAGACTGCTGGGAGTGCGGCCGCCTATGCGAAACCTGCCAATCGCTGTACATCAAGACCTGTAGAAACGGCGGATGTGGATCAACATACTGCCCGGAACACGATCCGGATTGCTCGAAAGACTACGTATGCTTTTCTTCCTAGTCTGACACCAAAGTGTACTAACAGCTTCCAGTGCAGTTGGTGTAGCAGCGGTGGGAGACTTCGAAGAGCCAGAGAGCTGTATTGAGATTATGTCACCCACACCCCACTCGCCGAAGCAAGCAGATGGCTAAACCTCCTCCGTCGGGACAGACGCACTTATTGCTCGTCAGCAGAGTACGACTGTTCTCCGATGCGGGACGGCTCCTGCAATCTGGATATCAACCGCTGCACCGATTGGTTGCAGGGTTCTCCGAGACAACATCACTCCCTAAGCAGCGCTCTGTGACCTCCAAGCTTGCAAACCAAGTCCGAGACACTTGCTGAGCCCTCTACCAATCGCTTTGGGGCCGGTGGCATATGGAGTGTTTGCCTGTCGGTCCAGGGCGGATTTCACTTACTGTCGCGATGTTCGAGCTCGATACCGCGATCTCTACTGCAGCTTCTGGAACGAGGACTATTACTGTGGATTCGAAGACGTCAGATTCTCCTACGTCTTTTGGGACGTCGACTACCACTGTAGAGTCCGAAACGTCGACAGCCTCTGCACAGTCTGAGACGTCAGCAACCACTACCCGCACTCGCTCCGGGGCGAATAATAATGCTACTTATACTGTGATTACACAACCTCGGAGGCACCACAAGCACCACGGACACCAAGAGCGATACGGAAGTATCACGAGCACTACGGACACTACGGACACCACGGGCACCACGGGCACCACGACCACCATCACAAGCAACACACCAAGCTACACAGTGGCCCGGAGGAAGCATAGATGCCGTCGCATGTCAGAGAGTGTACATGTCGGACTTGATTGAAGGTATTCCGCATACATTCGATTGCACTCATATACCCCACATTTGATGTGGCCGCGTAGAAGTGCTCGGGCTCGTTTTATATTGTTCTATTCCTTTACTGCAGTCCCATGAATGCCTCCCCGCCCCCATAGACCCTTCCCCGTGCAATTCGGCAATTGTGCTCAGACTCGAATTCTCAGCTTGCTATGAATCATGACTACTACCCCCTCTCTTTCGCCTCCGCAAAGTTCTCATCGCCTACTGACCAAAATCCCAGCTCCGTGTCTCTCCAGATCGGGATTCAGCTCGTTAGCAATTTCAATCATATCGCACTCACGGGTTCATCCAAGCCCTGAGAGGTCTGAGAGCCGCACCCGCACCTGTCCAGTTGCCAGCGCCTCCGCTTCGCCAACAAGGGACTGGATGAGTCCTCGAGTCGCCGTCGGCACACATTAACCTAACTATTTGTCTTGGAAAACGATATTCGTGATAGAAGGATGCTGGAGCGTCTTGACAAAGGACCACATCAGAGCGACAAGGTCGATGATCTGGCCGCCCGAACGCCGATGCAGCTCTGTTTGAGTTTGAGTAATCTTTGTGCTACGTGCCTGTTCTGCTGTACCAGGCAGTAGCCCGAACTCCAGGCGTTCCAGCTTCGTTAACTCCAAGTCTGCCAGAAGGGGACCAACAGCTTCGTCCAACAAAGCTGTCGGACCATCGGGATTCAGACTTGGATATGGCACCAACGTAAATCTTAGACTCTGTAGCGTTGCTTGCGATTGGGTAAGCATTGTTCGATATACGTTGTACCGGGGCATCTCTGGGCACATGCAAGGCTGGCCGGAGCTGAACGTCAGCGTGAGGCTTATGAGTGTGTTCATCTTCTCGAAAGAGATAGGTCGACTGAGCATCGCATCGGAGGTACTTCGGAGAGGAATGCCCTCTGTGAATGGGAGGTCGCTCAGCATAGAAGCTGAGTTGAAATGTAGACGGCGGCTAGTCAAGAGACCATAAAAGACATCTGCGTCCGACTGTCGAGGAATCCACGACGGGCGGAAGCCGCAGCCGACTTCTAGGTAAGACGCTGCGTGCTCTTCCGCAGGACCCCATATATCGGCTTGCTTGGTTTGATTCAGACTCCTGCCTACATGGTTTTGGTGGACACCCCATGAGAACGATAGTCTGTGCAGCTTCGGTAGCTTGGCAAGAGCGCCCACGAGACCACTGTAAGTCTTGTCAAATGGCAGTGCGCGACCTTGGGCGCTGATCACCTTCATGGCCAGCTTGTCATGTATCTCCGAAGCTTCCAAGAAATCCATTCCAAGGTCCAGGTGCTCTTCGTAGTGCTTCAAATGGTCCTCTGCACTCCAGAAAAAGAACGGCCAGGCCCGAAATCGACTTTCCCATTCTACACGAGGAACCCGGGGAGGTAACGAACGAGCACCATAGCGTCTAGTCACCCATAGGTTGTCCCGCTCGCGCCTTGATACAGGAAAGGCCTCGGAGGATTCTCCCTGTCCATTCCGATACCCTAGATAAGCCTTATCGATCTCAGACCACATAGGCTTCCCAAGCAGGATGACTTCCTCAATGTGCTTGCTAAACACAGGATGATCGCAGATCGCAAGAACATGCTTCAAGGATGTTGGCGAAGGGTAGATGTGGAGTGTCTTGCAGCGCTCCGCGAGAACGCTGTTGCAAGAAGGGACAACATGGCGGCAGACTAAACGGAGCTGCAAGAGATCATGCGTGGTCAGCTGTCTGGTAACTTGTAAAAGCGTCTCGTCGGCCAGGTCGGTGAAAGACATTTCCTGAACTTACTTCGGAGATCGGGCGCTTGGTGTCGGAAGGTGTGGTCTGATTGTGTTCGGAGTTCGAGCGTTCGTCTTGAGCGATCACTTGGTCGACTTGAGTTGGCGCAAGGAGAATCGAAATGATGAGGTACCGATTGTGGAGTCGCAAGAAACATTGGACAGGGGAGAATATATATATATGAACACCTTTTACATGTCGGTGTAGTCAGCACAGTTTGACCAACCCGGGCCAACGAAATTGTAAGAAGTCGCTGAACTCTGTTGAGAAAAAGTGGATCTTCGTTATGGCCAACGTACGTTCTTTGACATCGTCTTCTCCGTCGCTGGCTGACTCACATCTTGTGCTCCAACTGGATGCCTTCCGTCTGCTGCAGCTTCGCGCTTTTGCCAGCTTACCTCATCTCAGCGCTCGCAAGGACTTCGAGCTGGCGTGCAGACCAGCATCCCTCAGCACCTTGGTGTTCAATCCCCAATTGCAGTAGTCGGCCAGCAGTCTTTCCGACGGAGAGAGCGTTTTCTTCTTGCGCTGCAGCATCGCCAAACGGCGAATCCTAGCTGCGAGCCTCTCTAAGAACGAACTCACTCCTGTCCCATCGACGTTGGGCCCAATAGCTACTTCGCCGGCTTCTTTCGCTTGAGAATCCGCGCTGAAAAGTTGTCGATACTGCTTGGCATACGCTCCGAGTTGTACGACTTCCTTGAGAGCCATGCGTACCGGTGCGATGTAAAGACCTCTGCTCAATTCGACAGGTAGACCATCGTCCAGCTGCTCCACAGTGAAGTCGCTCTCGTACGCGAGCTTGGCCCGGGAGAACAGATCGACCATGCTGATGCAACGAGCCACGGTTGTGTCGATCGTGAACGCAGGCCACAGAACATCTAGCTGTTCGGATAGCCGCTTCAGCCGGAGATAGACTTGAGTGATTTCACAGTACTCAATGCGGATCTCGATTGCATGGCAGAGGTAGTGTATGGCTTTGGCTTCGCGGTGGAGTTGTTTGGACGCGTGAAGGAGGCCTGGCTCGTGCCAAGACCTTCTGTCCTTCAAGGGTAACCTATAGGAGTCTGGAGTCTGTATGATGAGTCGCTCGTGCTGTATCAAAGCAAATTTGTAGATCATGTCTCGGAGCTCTTGAGGTAGCTTCATCGACGGGCTCGTGGATGGGCCTTCCGTGAAAGCACTGTCACAAACTTCGTGTTAGCATGCAAAGCCGCGAGCACGGTACTGTGGAGGACTTGCCGTGGGTACTTGCAGCCTGCCATGGTATTGAGTCGTTCGGTCTCAACTGGGTTATCCTTGGGACCACCATCAGCCATGCTTCTTCCCTTTCCGAGCGCCATAGCAACTTGTTGTCGCAAAGTCTGAAAGCTGAGCATGAGCATGTGAGCATGACGAAGCCTTTCCAAGGCAAACGATGAAGCGAGATCGCGGCTACGGTCGGCACAGACCAGAATTGTCACATGCTGTGAGGGGCCTGGGCTCCAAGTGCCCTCCTGGGTGTTCTATGTCGAACGGTGGTTGGTCATATCCATGGCCATATCGACAACGAGTCTGATGACTTTTTGATTATATACTTCACCACAACATGCAAGCCCTGGTACCTGATACCATTTCGCCGCCGATCAAACCTCGCCTTCTTCTTTACCTTCTTCGTTTCCGTGATCCCTAGCGTGCTCATCGTGCTCATCAGCTCATCGTGCTCATCTTCGCCATCGTCTCCATCGTATTCATCGCCTTCACCAATTTCGTTATTTTCCGTTGTCTCCACCAGCTTCGATACCCTTATGTCCTTCGTAGCTACCCAACCGTTCAAGTCAGTCTCAAGCTCAGCAAGCGATGCACCCCTTTCCTTCGCCTTCACCCCAAGCATGGAGACTTCTTCGAACGCTTCCCCAAGACCTCCGATGATTTAATACTCAGTCTCTAGTCGCATTTTTGTTGTGACTCGGCCATCTGCGAGAACAGAGGAAGATTCGTAAGCTAGCAGCCCCAAGTGTAGCCATTGATGGACGAAACACCACGCCTCTTTCAAAACCACCACTGAGAATTTAGGCCAGTGCCCTTCGAGTCGTTGTACTAGCTGAGCAAGCCACAACCAAAGCGACTCGATGTCGTTGCAGTCAGCTGTAATGAAGAAGTTTTGGCTCAGGTAGTAGACGGGCATGGCCTCAGAACGTATTGTTTTGGCCACCATCAAGAGTCCCGGTTCCTTCCAGGGGGAGTGGACTCTGGGAGAACCGTAGTGCGAGTTGATGTCCCCAATGTAAGTATCATCGCCCTCGTCCACTGGCAGCAGAGCCAATTCGTAGATCTCGTTCCGTAGCTCGGCAGGTAGCTTCATGAGTAGAGATTCATCCCCATCCTGGGCTTGCGCTGCAGCATCTTTGATGGTGCTTTCGCTTGTTAATAGTTGAAAAGTGAACATCAGATATGGCGATACTTACCACAGTTTCTTGTCCTTAAGCTACCGTCTTCTGATTCGTCAAATGAGACGTCATTATCGTCACGCTTCCTCTTCGTGCCGCGCTCCATGGTATGAGTTGATAACAGAGGTGCGCTAGAAGATGCAAGGAATGGTACAGAATACTTATGCTGTTGATCGCGCGGCTGTGCGCGTGACGTCGCGCTTGACGTGGCCACTACAGAGCGACTCCTGATACGAACGCGTGCGAAATCTCCTCGCACCTTGTTGGAAGTTGATGGAAGATGTTGTTGACGGAGAGAAGCAGCGGGCAAGATCGGGAGATCAAGATATCTTGCTAGCCTATCGGCTCGGCCCGTCCGATTCCGAACCTTATCTGGCTGATCGTTGACGTCCACGGTGTTCGCCTTCGAGTATCCCTATCTTCTTCTCTTCTAGCACTTATCGCATATCAATCCTACCTTACTAATTTCTCGACTTAAATACAGCCATGGGCTGGTTCTGGGCAGACAACACATCACTCGCGCGATCCAATGCGACATCAGCACTCCCCCCACCACACCCTCCTCTCCCGAGAGGTGCAGGCGAACCTCCAGTCAGTCGCATCCATGCCATATCGATCGCACTTGATACTGACGACTCCTTAGCCAGCATGTCCAATGCACAAACCCTCCACCACCTCCCCCAACCCCACAAGAGACCCCGAACTCTCCGCCCTCTCCTCCGCCGCCTCAGCATGCCCCTACAATCCACCCTCCACCGAAACACCCTCTTCAACCCCCTCGTACATCTCCAAGCTCAACCCCCTAAACTACATGCCGTCCTCCATCTCCAACACCCGCGACTCAACCCACCAATCCGTCACCCTCCCCCTCTCCCGCGAACCCTCCACCATCCCCCGCGGCGACGGCTCCGGCAATTGGGAATACCCCTCCCCACAACAAATGTACAACGCCATGCTACGGAAAGGCTACACCGACACACCAGCCGAACACGTCGAATCCATGGTCGCGGTCCATAATTTCCTGAACGAGGGGGCGTGGGAGGAGATAAAATCGTGGGAAGGCCTGTTTTCGCGTGGCGTAGCCAAGGGGTGGGAGTACTGTAGACAGGGGGAGGAGAACGCGCAGCGAGTCGCTGCATTAGAGGCGATGCGCCGGCAGCGGAGAGGGGAAGCGGAGGAGCTCGAGCCGAAGTTGTTGAGGTTTATGGGACGGCCGAATGAACCAACCCCAAAGGCGCGGATGTTGGGTTTCATGGCCTGGCTCTACCCGTCGCAGTTCCCGGACAATCCGCCCTTCGATCGACATGACTGGTTTGTTCAACGACACGGTCCCGATGGACGGACGAAGGAGTTGCGGTATGTGATTGACTACTACTCTGGCCCACCGGAACCGACGGGCGAGCCGGTGTTCTATCTGGATGTGCGGCCGGCGGTGGATAGTCCTACGGCGGCGTGCGAGAGGCTGGCGAGGTGGGGTGGGGATGTGTGGTATAGGGCTAGTGGCGGCAGTGTAAGGGAGGAGATGGAGAGGCGGCAGAGGCGGTGAGGTGGTGTATGGTCGGATTGGTGTGAAATGTATGGCTTCGTGAGGGTTTTAGCAATGGCGTTCTTGTGGCATACCTGTGGTTCTGGGCCATGTGTGTATTCTTGGTTTTTTGCAAGCCTCCGCTCTACGTAGCCTGACGATGTGATGACTGCATTCACCACGACCACAGTCACCGTGATACCGCGCACGCATGACTATGACTGCGCCTTTGCTCACCATTGAATGGCAACGGAACACAGAAGCATAAGTATGCGAGTCCGCCAACATCATTTCTGCGACTTACAACAACACACTGCCGTGCACTTCGTCTAGCATCGCCGCTACGCCGTTATCTCTCCATCCAGCGGGGAGATAACGCCGATGCCGTATGAGTCGCGGGGTCGTGTCGGTAATGGAACTGTGGTGATGTCTCTGGCGCTGTTGCATTAACCTGTTACGATTTTATTCACCTAGCGTGCAATTTAGTTATTAGCGGTGTTGATTCACACCTCAGATGAGTAGCCTAGCGACATACAAGAGTAGCAAAAGTATACGGTCTACATTTAATAGTAAAATCGGCGTAGTTTCCGCGCTGTAAAGGTGCGCGAGCGATATACAGCTACATTAATAGGCTAAGTAAGCTGCTACAATTATGAAACAATCATCTAACATATGTATCTAACTTCGGCGCTAACATCCGCGCTGTGTTTGAAGTGCGTAAGGGTACACTGTAGGATGCTGGCTCTATAGCCTAGGGGAGGGGCAAAATTTAGAGAACAAATAGACCCCCGGGGTCGTTAACAAGTCAACTAAGTAGATGTCAACGAGCAATAGAAAAGGGAGCGCAACGTTAGTAAAGTCCAACTCCTCCTACTACGAACATTAACATCTCTAAGGACTGTTACATCGCACAAAATGGTATGCCGACCTACATTAACAATGCGAAGAGACAATTTTAGGCGGCGTAATCAAAATTTAATAAAAAGAGCCGACGGGCTTGCCTAGATTTCGGGAGCGAAAGTCTATTACGTCGTACTCTTCTATAGCTAATATTATACGTATACCTCGTACTATACTAAAGCTTAGCTACTATTATAGGATAAGATTATTAGTACTCTCTAATTATTATAAGTATTAAGGGGTATTTACTAATTAGTATATAGGACTAGAGCTACCCTATCCCTAAAAGCGTTACTCTAGCTACCTTTTAGATAGATAGGTTAGGTTACTAATTTATAATAGGTAGTAAGTAGGAAGGACTAGCTACGATAGGTAATTATAATATATAGATTAAAAGTAACGATAGAGAGTTAAGGTTTAAAGGCTTCTATATAGTCTTAGTTATTATTATATACGATATTTATATTAATATTTATAGTATATAGTAGAACGACTATAGAGAGTCCCGTTAGTAATACTATACTAAAGTTATATTAGACTATTAAACTTTTTTAATACTCTCTCTATATTAATACCCTCCCTTATTACTTTTCGATACTCTATTCCTATTATAGTAATATTAAGGGGCGTATCGACGGGGCTAAGAGTATCGACGGAAATAGATTAATATACTATAACTTAAGAGAGGTTTATAATCTATTCTTTAATATCCCTCTTTTAAGAAGATTATGTTATATACGGCCCTTAGCGTAGAAGGCCTAGCTCTTTAGTATATAAAGCTTTAGAAAAGAGTAGAGAAACTAAGATATTTATTAATACCTTTAATAATAAATATTAATTATAGATTCGCTATTAGCTTCTTTTTAATATTTAGCGCTCTTCTTATTACTAATTACGTCTTAAAAGTATACCGAGCCTACTAGCCGCCTATATTAAGGTAGACCGTAAGGTACGTTCTACTACTTAGGCTCTTTTATAGCTAGTATATTTTTAATCCTACGCGAATCGAACTTCTATATTACCTACTCTATTAGACGGTAGTAATCGTATATAATACTTAGGATATAGACGGTCTTAGTCGAGCTATATTAAAAGTAGGCTAACTTACTATTATTTACGTAGTACCCTTACTAATTACTTATTAATTAGGATTCGTATCTAGAATACTAAGACTTTCTCTTAATATTACTAAGAGAGTATATTAGTCTCTAGCGTTTATAGTATTAGTATAGAGTATACTATATAGTACTATCTACTTATAGACTAAAGAGAAATAGATCGAGTTAATAGTCTTATAAATAATAGTATTTGTCTATACTTTATTATATAAGTATAGATATCTAACTATAAGTAGGCTATAGTATTAATACTCGTATTATTATTCCTACTATTAATCCGCTAGTACGGCTATAAGATATTTCTTTAGTTATATAGAGCGACTACTATAACGTTTCTTATCGCTCTCTACTAGTATATTTAGTCGAGCCGTACGCTTAGTAGAATTCTATTAATTATAGTCTTTAGCGAGCTCCTCGCTTTAACGATACTCTAAAGCTTAAAATAACTATATAAGAATACGATATAGGATAAGTACGCCGTACGTATTATACGTACGTTAGTAGCTCGATAATACGGAAATTATTTAATCGTTAAGATTTAGCTTAAGCGCCTATAGAAAATTTAACTAAGAGAGTTTATCTATCTCTATCTCTTAACGATAAAAAGCGCCTTAATTTTCTAGAGATATCCCTTCGTTATAACCTAGTAGGAAGGGGGTAATATATTAGATAAGAGAGATAAGGCGAAAGGGCTAGAAGATAATAAGAGTATAAAATACGACTAAAATAATATAAGTAAAGCTCGGATTATCTACGTTATAATAGACCCTTAGCGTAGCTAGATACGAAATATTATAAGTAAATAAATCTACCTTTAAAGATTAGGTCGTATAGTTAGATAGACCTTTTAGATTACTATACCGACTAAAGGAGTATAGTACCGTCGTTCTCTTCGCTTCTAGAAACGGTATATTTACTTAACTACCTTTACTTAAAGATCTAGCTACTAGACTAAAAGCTTCGGCTATCTAAATAAGAAGAGTTAAACTCGTTTAGTAAGTAGAAAGCTCTAATAAGTAGCTTTAGGAATAGATATATAAGATATTAAGCGATAAGTAGCTTAATAACGATATACGTTATAGATATAGCCTAGTACTTTAATAGAGTTACTAACCTATATTAGTTCTAGATATCTATATTTATATACTAATATCCGCCGAGTAGCTTAAAGCGTACGAATACTTGAAGAATTATAAGATCTATAAGAAGAGTCGTTATATAAAGATTATATATAACGTCTCGGATATAGAGAGATATCTATAATATAAACTAAAGGAGTTAAAGAAAAATACTATAGTTACTAGTAAGTATTATATCGTAGGTAAGAAATAGAACTAATCTTACTTATAGTCTCTAGCTATAGGTAACTACGTTATAATATTCGGCGTAGAGTTATCTAAGTAGAAGGATATAACGTACGTCTATTTAAGCTTAACTAATAGCTAGTTTATAAGAATAAGTATAGAGGTAGTATAGTAGTCTAATAAGTAGAACGCTATAATATAGAGACTACTAGGCTATAATACGTATTCGAGTAGATTTAACTAAGGAGAGTATAATTAAAGACCGTAAATAAAGTTTTATACTATAACGTTAGATTAACTCTTATTATTTTACGATAACTTTAATAGTCTCTATAGCTACGTCTATAACGCCTATAACGCCTACTACCCCCGTTTTAGTCGAGACTCTTATATCTCTATAGGATCTAATTATTAAGTACGACGCCTAGCTACTCGATTATACTAGTAGATACCGCCTTTAGAGGTATATATAGAAGCTTACTAAAGCCGCTTAGATATTCCTTATAAAGAATACCCTTTAGTATAATCGAATTCGCTCTCTTCTTAATATAAATAACGAGTCTAGCAAATATAGTAATTACTAGAACTTATCGTAAAGCGGCGTTAAAATAAGTCGATATTAAAAGCGATCTTAACTATTTCCTATACTATATAGATTATCGTACTATATAGGGATAAAGAAATCCTTAAGCTTCGATAGATTAAGGAAAGAGAATCTAATAGTATAGCTTTACTCTACCTTAGTATTAAAAGCTTTAATAACTATCTAATATCTTTATATATTCTCCGGTTTATTAATAATACTACTACGACGTAGTTAAGTATCTATAAATATTATTAGTAAACTATTTATACGCTTTTAAACTATTAAAGTATTATAGATATATAACTCTAAGAAGGAATAGCGACGCCTAAAGACGTTTAGGACGGCCGAGCGTAGTATATCTAGATAATTACCTTATACGCCTTACGTAATAAGTACGGCTATCGCGGATAGCGGCTATATCGTATATAGCGTACTACGTTTATTATATAGGAACTCGAGAAAGTCTTAGATATTCTCGTATTTAACTT